>OZ018332.1:52840633-53138133 GCA_963969495.1 Ceratothoa steindachneri
TAACCCCTGAGCTCCGGTTCAAGATGTATTTTTTTAACAACCTGCTTCATCCCGCCCCATACCTTCCTCACATCCCTTTTCCTTTGCTGTTCACACTCTATAAATTTTACGCCGCGTTCAAGGTTGAGCCGCCATGCCGATGGACTGCCAGGCCACCAGGCGGGAGGGCTGGTCCTGAATGCCGGCACTTGGCTCTGCCAGGCCTGTAAGCACCTCTTGCAGTGCGGGTAACTGCGGGAAGTGATGAGATATTGCTTCCCGTGAAAAAAATAGGGTCACCATGCCCATGTATGAACAAGCAAAAAAAACCCAACCCTCAACTTGCCCTGTTATATCAACGGAGCCGCCCTCGGGCAGCTCCACGAAAAAAAATGGAGGTCTCTCCCTGTGCTTGCGCAGGGGCCCCTCCATATTTCTTTAACCGGAAAGGAGGCCTACTCCTCTCCTACGCCTACGGGTGTAGGGGACTCCCCCTCACCCCCTTCTTTGGAGGTGCTTTCAGGCACCTCCCTGCTTCCAGCAGCAGTCCCTCCTTTTCTTTCCACGGGGACTGCCAAGAAAGCCAGCAGGCAGCCCATAGCCAACCGCTCCCAATCGAAGCGGCTCGGTAGGGCAAACCCTTCTTAGGGAGGAGAGGGAAGCCAGGCCCCTTCGGTCGCTTCCCTCAAAAGACATGATGGTAAGAATATTAAACCTTGCCGAGGTCAAGGCCTGTGCCTCCCCACACCTAACTAGAGACAATGATGCCAACGGGACCTGTGATGTCCTGGGAGGGCATGGCCAATTAGTGGCCCTTCCTGTGATAGACATGGTCCCTGAGGAAACCCAGCCTCAGACGGGAGGGCCTTCGATGGGGGAGAATCCGGGCTCAGCGCCAAGCACAGAACCCGAATCCGCCCCTATGCAAGGACCTCCTCAAACGGCTGGGATCTCCGAGGCAGTACAAAGAGGGGAGGGATTATCTCCAACCGGTGCCCATTCAACCACCAGGACCTTCTCCATTTCGGAGAAGGACCTGGCTGAGGCAGGTCCATCTGGCCTAGGGGCTTCTGCTGGTGGAGGTGAGAAGCGGGTTAATTCCCCGCTTTCCTCTCCTAAGAAAAAGAAGTAAAAGACTAAAAAGACTATAAAGACTCGGGGCTTCTCTCCATCCGCGGTGGCTGCAGGGACGGATTGGTCTGCTTCTACTTTGGTAGGCGACCAAGCCAAGATCGGCACATCCGCCCCCTCTGCCCCACCGGTTCTGGAGCCCCTGACTAAGACCAAAAGTGCACAGGGCGGAGCCTCAATAAGGTCGGAGCCCCTCATTCAGAGGTTACCTGGCGTTTTCGAGCCCGCTGGCTTCAAATGCTTCCTCGTTATTAGCTCCACTGATGGCACCATTTTGGCCAAGGTCAACATGATCCATCAGAGGAGAGCATTAGCTAGTGCAATTGGTAGAGAGCCGAAGGTAATCTGGTCTCGGACGGGAGCCTTCTTTGGACATTTCATGGCACCCCGGTGAGTGTGACGCCGCACTCTACCATGAACTTTGTGAAAGGAGTAGGTTATGCGAGGGAACTCGTTGACTACATCCATTGAGGACATCACCTTACAACTGGCCAACCATCGGGGGGGTCAAGGTCGAACGTGTGTTTAGAAAACAGAGAGGGCCCTCAAGACAAACCGTAACACTCTTCGTCACGTTCGACTGTGACAAGGTCCCTGAGTCGGTGTGTATCGGTTGGTACGCTACCGCGTGAAGGCATTCGTGCCACTGCCGCTATTACTGTCACCGCTTCGACCATACGAATCGTATTTGTAGACGTAAAAAGTCGGGGTCACCCGAAGTCTGTACATTAAACCAAGGCTGTACACGATAATCTAAATAGTGTGTGGCCAAGTGTGTCAATTGCGGAGAGCCGCACCCCGCTTCTTCGCAGCAATGAGGTGCATATCTCCTTGAGAAAGAAATCCTGGCAATTCAGGTCCAGGATCCACTCTCATTCCGCGAGGCTAAGGACTTGGTCCTGGCACGCCCGGCTCTGCCTGGGACGTCATATGCCTCAATAGTTAGAAAGGCACCCTCTGCTCCTGGCCCATCCAGGCCAACGAGCACGGTTGTTTCTGCGGCCATTTGGAGCCCTTCTGCGGGCTCTAGTCAACCCGGGTGCTCCCCTGGTAAATATGGCGGCAAAAAGGGTTCACACCCAGCTCCGGCTAAAACCAGGGCTCCCCCCTCTTAACCCAGCGTAACCGTTTCCCGTATGGCAAAACGGCCATGCGCCTCCACCGAGTCGTTAGACTCACAGGAGGCAACACCCCTGAAGTTGGTCGCCAGGCCATCTTCCGCGTTTCCTAAAGCTGTCCTCCGAAAGGAGGACAGCAACAAAGGAGCTTCGGCTCCTTCGCCCAAGCCTAGTGGTGGGCTGAGAGGCTCGGAGATGGTGGTTCCTTCGAAAAGAGGGCCCCCCCCGCTTCCGGAACCGCAACGCCCGCCTAAGGTTTTGAGGCGGAGGGAGGAAAAGACTCGCATGGCAAGCCCAACCTCCCCAAATAAGTCCTCGAAGGCGACCCGGCCTACAGCGCTTTGTACGGCCAACAGCACCCAAGGTTCTGCCTCCGGGAAGCGTACGGCCATTCACGTGAGGGTCTTTTGTTCGACGAGTGCCCTTGCGTCTCCTTCAAACTAGGCCTGGAGGGCATATTCCTCCAATGGAATTGCAGTAGACTCCGGGCCAACTGGGAGAAGCTGCGGAGGCTCGTCTCGTTCCGTTCGCCGTTAATTATTTTTCTGCAGGCGACCATGCTAGGCGCGTGCCCCCTGCCCGCCCTCCCGGGGTATAAGGGTCTTGCGACATCAGTACTACGGGATGGCCGGGCTGGGAAATGCAAGGTTTTCACCCGGCATGATGTCTCCGTTATTCCTTTCTCTGTAGATACCTACTTTCAGGCAGTGGCTGTGCAGCTGCACCTGGATAGGAGGTATACTCTCATTTCTGCGTACATTCTTCTTTCAGCTGAATTCGACGCGGGTGAATTCCGCAGCGTCGTGGCACGGTTGCTGATGCCCTTTTTCTTACTTGGAGATCTGAATGACAGGCATCCTACCTGGGGAGATTACTCAATAAATCCCAGGGGAGAGGTCCATGCCGATCTGATCGCAGAGCTTAAGATGAGTGTCCTAAACGTGGACGAGTTTACGCATCCCTGTCCAAGAACCGCTTCATTTTCTTGCTGTGACCTATCTTTGTGCTCTTCGGATGCACAGCCTGATTTTGATTAAGGGGTGGTCGATGACCTCCATGGTAGTGATCACTTTCTAATTCAAATATCATTTTCAGGGCAACTGCCGCCTGAGAGCCCTCCTCGGTGGTGCTTGGCGCGGGCGCGGTGGCCCGCATTTCAGGAAATGACTGAATTCTCTATCTCAGTCGAGGAGTTTAGGTCGGTAGATGAGGCCGTTGAGTTCTCATCGCCGCGGGCCTGAATACTATTCCTAGAACGTCTGGCAGTTTTGCACGCCGACCACTCCCATGGTGGTCGGCCGAGTGTGAGACGGCCCTCAAACAGAAGCGTTATGCTTACATGCGCTATAAGCGCCGCCCAAACGATTTCACTGTCGCTGAATTTCGTCGGGCTAAGGCTAGGTTCCGGTATATTTCAAAGCACGCCCGCCGCTCTTCTTGGCGGGCACAATTGTCTTCACTTAAAGGGAAGACCTCTTTAGCAGAGGCGTGAAAGCGAGTCAAATGTATTCGGGGCAAGTTCACGCATGACCCTCCCCCCCCCGTTATCGAGGAGAATGGGACCGCAATCTCGGACCCCGCGTCCGTGTCGGCATCCTTCGCAGCCACTTTTGTCGCATTCTCTAGCCGGGGTGGTGCTCCGCCAGCATTCAATGCACGTCGTGATGTCGGGGAAGGCCGCCGGCTGGACTTTACCTCCAGAGGCGGAGAACCCTTCAACGACAGGTTTACTGTGAGTGAGTGGCGCTCCGCTCTTGCTTCGTGCGCGGACACCGCCCATGGTGTAGACGATGTCCCGTACGCTATGCTTCGACACCTTGGTGAGCGAGACATGGAATTTCTCTTAGATTTGTTTAACAGGATGGAAGGTCTTCTCCCAGACTCTTGGCGAATCGCTACTGTGCTCGCCTTTCGCAAACCGGGGAGAGATCACTCTACTCCGACCGGTTTCCGCCCAATCTCTCTAACCTCTTGCGTGTGCAAGTTAATGGAGAAATTGGTAAATGTTAGATTAGCCTTTTTCCTGGACAGCGGAGGCCATCTGTCTTCCGCACAGTGCGGCTTCCGCAAGTTCTACTTTACGTCGGATGCTCTTCTCCGACTGGAAAATGCCGTCTGCGAGGCTTTCCTTCGTAGACAGCACTACGCCAGGGTGTTTTTCGATCTGGGGAAGGCCTATGATACCGCATGGCGATAAGGTATCATGGAGACTCTCCACATGATGGGGGCGAGGGGACGCCTCCCAATGTTTATATCTGAATTTTCGCGAGATCGTCGATTCCGCGTACGGGTGGGGGGAGCCCTCTCCGGCCTAATGGAGCAGGAAGAGGGTGTAACGCAGAGGAGTGTCCTCAGTGTGACACTCTTGTCCCTGAGCATCAACGGCATCACCTCGGTGCTGCCGGAAGATGTTCTCGCTACGCTCTACGTGGACGACTTTTCGATCTCCTTTGGCGCGGCCCAGATGCCAACTCTGGAGCGTCGACTCCAACGGGCATTGAACCGTGTCTCTCGCTATGCCGAAGCGCACAGGTTTCGGTTTTCTTTGGCCAAGACTAAGGTGGTGCACTTCTGTTGCCATCCACGGCTTAACTCCGAACCAGATTTGTTTCTTGATGGGGTGCGCCTGGATGTGGTTGAGTCGCACCGTTTCCTTGGTCTTGTATTCGACCGACGTCTCACCTGGGAGGCTCATATTCGCAGCCTTAGGGTCTCTTGTACCCGTGCCATGGACATTCTCCGTTCCGTGACGTTCAGCGCTTGGGGTGCTGGTAGGGCTACTGCCTTACTTTTTTATCGATCCTTTGTTCGCTCGAAGCTCGACTACGGATGCGAGTTTTATGCATCTGCAGCCGAGCGTTTATTGCGGAAGGTGGATTCGATCCACCACACCGGCCTTTGCCTTGCGACCGGTGCCTTCCGCATTTCCCCCATTGAGAGCCTGTTGGTCGATGCTGGGGAGATGCCACTCGCTCTGCGCCACGTGCAGTGCATCACTCACCTGTACGCGTGAGCCCGGCGCCTCCCTCAGTCGCAAACACCTCTCACTGCATCCGCAGCTGATCTCGATGGTGCCTTTGCCACCGAGAGACGCCAGTCATACCCTAAGCCCTTTGGGTTTAGGGCGAGGAAACTCCTTCGAGAGCTAGATATAGCTCTCGGGCCGGTGGAATGAGCACGCCGATGATGTCGCCAAAGAGTCCGCGAGGTCTCTGTGACCGGACCAGCGTTTCGCTCTTCCTCACACCGACTACATGGCAGGAATATGGGCAGCTCTTCGGACTTCTTAGCAAAGAAGATGGGAGACGGTCGAAGGGAACTAAAAGTTGCGTGCCATTGCGCCGCGACTGTTCCCATGGACCTTTTCCCCAATGCAGCAGCGGCTTCAGGTTGCTTTCTGTCGTCTCCGAATCAGATACACTCCTGTGACGCATCGCTATTTGATGGAACGCTCGCCTGCGCCCTATTGCAACGACTGCGTCGTCCCCCAGACTGTTCGGCACATTTTTGTCGGATGTTCCAGTATGGGTGATCTTCCCGCACGATACCTGTCCCGGTACCAGGATGGGTGGGGTCGCTACCACCTGTCCCTTGTACTCGGGACAGATTCGTGCACATTGACTTGTGGACTTGTTGATTTCTTGGGGGAGGCCGGCCTTCTCCCTATTATTTAAGCAAGGTTTTTTTTCTGTTTTGTTTTGTTTTTTTGCATTTGTTTTTTTTGTTTGTTTTTTTTCCTTTAGTTGCATGCTCCTGCGCCGGGGGTACCTCTCCCCGACGCACCAGCTTGCTTGCTTTCCCCCTTTTTGGGGTGTTGTTTTTTTCTCTTTAATTTTATTTTAAAGTAGCCTAGAACTAGGCCAGTTTTAATATGGCGACTAATGCCCAAGTACGCAGTCACCAGATGAGCTCTTAAAAAAAAAAAAAATGGCCAAGACTAACGGTGGACCCTATTTTTTCCACGGGAAGCCATAGCTCATCCCTCCTCGCAGTAGCCCGCCCTGCAAGGGGTGCTTGCAGGGCTGGCAGAGCCAAGTGCCGCCATTCAGGACCACTCCTCCCGCCTGGTGGCCTTGCAGTCCATCGGCATGGCGGCTCAACCTTAGACACGGCGTAAAAATATAGATTGTGAAGAGAAAAGAAAAAGGGATGTGAGGAAGGTATGAGTGGGGATGAAGCAGGTTTTTAAAAACCAACCACCCCAGACTGGATCTCAGGGGTTAGGGAACACTGTCCCCTCCCCTCTCAGCCCCAATCCGGGACGGTTGGGTGAGAAGAAGGTCAGCATCTACCCTGTGAAATTAGAGGCTGGCCAGAAAAACTTGTGGGAGAGGTTGTAGGGGAAGTGAGGAAGTAGGTGGGAAATACAGGCTATCTAAAGGAAGGAAGAGAGGCTAAGCTGGGGCCTGACAGAGCGATGGATCCCGTCAGCACGGCGGCCAGGATGGCAAATCGCCGCGCCCCTTACGGGGAAATCTGTTAAGATATCTGTTATTTCTTCCCTCTTTCTCCGTGCGACACAATCTTCCCTCAGGATGAAATTAACCACCTTATCTGCTATTTCCTTGAACTAAAATATCCAATTCACCTTATAAATAGATGCTATTCCAAAGCACGGAAATTCTTCTATGCCACCTCCACACCACGAAGGGATTTAAAAAAAAAATGTATTAGTTTATCATACGTTCCAGCCTTGGCTCCTCTAAAATCATATGCGAACGGAAATAACATAAATATTACATTTAAATATTCTAATACCATTCGAAAATCGTTGACTAGACTGCGCCCAATCAATCTCGATGCTGGAGTTTACAGTATACCATGATATAATTACAAATTAACATACATCGGATAGTCAGGCCACTTTAATAAGAGGATGAAAGAACATTAAGCTGATATCAGAACGTGTACGAACACTTCAAGTCTCTTTACGCATATGCAAAAGCACGACCATAAAATTGATTTTAACCCTGCAAATATCATTTATAAATCAAATAATTATATTGAGAGGAGAATTGCGGAATCCTTCATCATCAACAAAGTTGATAATTTCAATTTATCTGAAGGGCAATCAAAATTTAACAAATATATAAAGAATAGAGACGCCAATCTTATTCATAAGTCCCCGGACGCAATGCGTCTCGAGGATTAGCAACTCTACAGATTGTTTCCGGTTCCATTTCATTTTGTCATTCACGCCAGATTCACTCGAGTTATTTTTTTCCAGATTGTTTCCTGCTGTTTCATTTAATTTAGGATGTGTCTTACCTTATATATATATATATATATATATATATATATATATATGCATACGTATATATACATATATATATATATATATATATATATATATATATATATATATATATATATATATGTATACATAGGTGGGCGTTATCGCGATAACGATATCGGGTTATCGGTTATCCAATATTTTCTCCCCGCGTTATCGATATCGGTATCGCCAATACTTTTGGTTCCAAACTAGCGATAATCGATAATTTCAGTTTTTGGTTCCAGTTTAGCACAGGGGCAAACCGCGCGTGCCTTGGAGGCAGACATAGGTAGGTCCAAGCTGGGGAGGAGGATCCTCAAAACCTATGAGGAGATGAAGGAGAGCCTCACCAGGTAAGGAGCTAAGAAACATTATTCAAATATTCTTATTATTGTATTATAAAATAACGCTATATATAGTCAATAATAAATATTGTATTATAATTTTGGATTTATCGATTTATCGGTTATCACTTTATCGGGCGATAAATTTATCGCCAGTTATTGTTATCGATTTATCGGTCATCGTGATGCATTTTTTCCTTATCGCGCTCATCTATCTATCTATATATATATATATATATATATATATATATATATATATATATATATAGACTAGCAGAAATACCAGTCGTTTTCCGGGTAAAATATGCGTTCAGAAATAAAGTAAGATGGATTTGATCTTTTTCTCTTTTTTCTTTACAAACAATATTCTCATTTCATGAACTAAAATTAATGTGGTTCAGTAGCACTACATCAGTTCTTGGTATACAATACTCTTAGTTTTACCTTGTGTAGCATATATTATTATTATCTAACCTTTCTCTCTATAAATGGACAGACAGACACACAGAGGCTTCATATATATACATATATATATATATATATATATATATATATGATATTTTAAAGTTATTTTACCTTTACAATACACAAGGGTACTTGCTTACTGCGAACTTAAAGGTAAAAACAATTATGTTAACATTGCGGAGCAGAGGGAAATTGTCATGGGTTACAATATTCCATGAGATCAAATAGTGAGCATCGTTATAGACAACGACTTCAAATTTATAGAAGCATTTTAAGAGTTTGCCATCAACGATGTAAAATCCGAGCAATTTGATATTGATGGTGACGAAAGCTGATATGATTCAGACGATGAAGTTAAAAATCAAAATGAAGTAACATGAAGCACATTCTGATTACAGTTTCAGCCTATTCAAACATTTACGTTGTCTATCGCATACACTGAGTTTAGGGGTCACTACTGGTGATAAAAGGACTTTAAATTAGTGGTTCTCAAACCCATGGTTGTGACCCAAATGCGGGTCGCAAGGGTGCTCCTGAGAGTCGTTAGATAGCTACAAAAAAAAGAAAGCACGAAATAAATGATAGAGAGAGAGAGAAAGATATATATTATAAGTAAATTTAGTTCAAACATAATTATTAACATCATAATTGTGGAATATAATCGTCATTTAAACTGGTACAGGAAAATAGTTGTGAATAATAAAGTACGATAAATGAAGGTAGAACTAAACCAATACTTGTACTGTATGTACGCCAAGGCGGATGGAGCTTGATTCGATCCGTTCTTTCAGAATCTTCAGCTCCGATGTCTCCAGCCAGAAATCCATGTTGTGCTGAATGATGTTATCTCAGTTGCGAATTTTATAAAGGTCAGAGCTTTGAACTCACGCAATTTTCATAAAATATGCGAAGAGATGGGATCACATCACTAGGAGTTACTTTTCCACTCTGATGTCCATTGGCTGTCTCGAGGCCGCATCCTTAGACGGGTTATTAAACCTAAAATTGAAATTGAAGTGTTCTTCCAAGAGAAAAAGCATAAGCTGGCCGACTGTTTCAAAGATGCTGCTTAGATGGCAAAGCTAACCTATTTAGGCGACATATTCAGGGACTTGAATGAATTGAACTCAGACATGCGAGGCTGAAATCAAACTATGGTATAAATAAGTGAAAAAATTGGATTATTCAAGAATAAATTTGCACTTTGGAGAGAAAAAATAGCTACCGAAAAAACAGCTGCTTTACAAGAGCTGAGCGAAGTGCTAGAAGATTCATTAGAAACAGAGCTTGCTGACATAAAATTGTTTTACTAAGATAATTTTCAGAAGCTTCAGGAGGAAATGGACAAATATTTGCCAGAAAATGTTGGTGTAGGTCAACACAGCTGGATCAGGCATGTGTTTAGGGTGAACGTCAGTTATGTTAGCGAAGATATTCCAGGATTTCAAGAACTTTTAGATCTCAATGAAAATCAGGTGCAGAAGCAACGTTTTGAAAGTCTTTCATACTCTAAATTCTGGGTCAACTGAGGCTGAGAAAGCTCTTATTGTATTTCCCACCATATACCTCTGTGAACAAGGATTTTCAGCTCTTGTGACCATCAAGACTAAAGCAAGGAACCGTCTGAATTCTTAACATGATCTGCGCTATTCTCTATCCATCAACATCAAACTAAGTCTGGAGAAACCTGTCAATAATATGAAGGAACATCACGGTATTCACTAAAATACTTGACGAACCAAAAGAAGTTGCCAGCCAAATGTTTTTTTTTGGCTTGCTTTTTCTTTCAATAAATTACATTAATATGAAAATGTGCCTTTAATATCCTTCAATCAACATAAAAATATAAAAATATATTGTTAATTAAATAACAGTGAATGTCCGCAAAATATATTTGATAAAACTAAATGTAGAAATATTGGAAAAATTATTATATTTTTCAGCACTCAATAGTAGTTGAATAGTCAGAATGGCTGATTCATGAAACAGTATTAGAGTTGGCAGTCAAAAGTTTGTTTATCTTTGTTTGAATATGAAGGTTTGCCTCCCATTATCTTTAATCAATATTACATTTATTAATTAATAACAAATAGTAAAGTTCAGTAAACTTTATTTAATTGGATAAAACTAAAATAATTTCGAAATAATATTTCATTCCTGAGGGTCACTAGGCCAAAATAAATTTGTGTTCAGTGTCAAGACAAAAAAGTTGGGAAACAATGATTTAAAGGCTTCCTAATTTTAAACCAACAACTTCCAGATGATTAGAAAAGGTTTCATATTCTTGAATAATAGTGCACGACATAAATCAGCGAAAATCATTAAAAATGAACACAACTGCATATCGCGTCTACCTTGTCCTACACGACGAACTAAAAACTGTTAAAGAACTACCGATATTCAAACGCATAAAATTCAATTTTGCCATGAGAGTATTGCTACGTTGGCACAAATTGACACTACGATTGATTGACTCAAAGGGAATAAAAATTCTTTTACCTACAGATGCTGTCTACTCTACTATTTGTCGAGAATAAACTGAGTCAAGTGGAATCCAACACCCCGAAACATTGCCGTCCACTGATCAACCTAATTCTTCAAGGATTCCAAAACAAATTTAAAAATTATCTTTTCCTATTTAATAAATGCCAGGTGACTGAAGCTATCATAAGAATAACTACACACTCATACTTCAAACTCCGTTAGATAGGTAAAAAAGAGTTTTAGAACTCCAAATATCAATAAGAATTGGTAAAAACAAACACTTCAAGCTACACTGCCACTAGTGTTGATGACTATATTTAGTAATGCATCTTCAAGCTTCTCCATTGCTCCATCTACAGATATGAATGTGTTGGCATTTCTACAAGACTCCGATCGAACAATAAAAATTTTGGGAAGACATCCTATCATAAAAAGACTGTTCCTCCGCTATAAAACGACCCTACCGCCTTCGGCACAGGTAGAGAGATTCTTCTCAAAGTCCAAGAACTTGCCACTCTTTCAGACAAAGCTTTTGAAAACTTGGTTTTGCTTCGTGGCAACGTTGAAATAAAAATTAAAATGAGATGCTTTTTATTTGGCTTTGCGTTTGTCTCATCTACTCATAAATTTGTTAGTTTTATTACTTAATCATTTTGCAATGAGACAATGAGTATAATATGCACCTGGTTTTGCATCGTAAGTTCTTTTGTTTTTGTTTTATTCTGAAAAGGGGAATATATATATATGAAAATTAGATTGTAATATTCTTTATACTTTATCAATAATTTAATGCAGTTGTTACTCATGAATAAATGAATACATGCTAAAATCTGGATGTACAATGGATTCAAAAAATGTATTTAAATAAATTGATTCGTAATACATTTTTATATCTAAATATATGTATTCTTAAAATATCTTTAGATGAAAAGGTTTCTTCCGTGTATTTAATATTTACATACATGAAATTTATTTAGTACCAATCTCTGGTGGTGAGTATGGTGTGTAAGAAGGTTAGCTGGAGAAGTGATAGTCAAGTAGTTTTGAGAATCAATCGAATCTGTGATAAGAACATGAAAAAAGGAAGTAGCTTCAAGTGACCCTATTTATTTTATTCTAGTGACTTTTATAAAAAAAAATCACTAGTGGAAGCACATGAGACAAAAATTTTATTCGAGTGATTTTTATAAAAAAAAACAGCATAGAGAACATGAAGAGGCATTTGGAATTTATTAGAGAAGTATTATCTTCCTCTTATGCACTGCAAGAAAAAGCGCCGAAGGGACAAGAGAGTGAAAGAATTATAAAGACACACATACACCTTATCCATTTCATTGCCATAACACAAATAATTTATTAACATTTGGATATTAAAGAGAAAATGAAATTAATAATCAGTAATATTTGTTTGTGAGGTTTTGTCATTTGAATAAAGTTTTTCCTAATTATAATTTTATGGGCAGCTCTATTTGAATCGAGGCTTAATTCGCCTTTTTAAAACTAACTTTGTATTCTGAAGCAGTTCTCGTCTCGCCCTCTTAAAAGTAAAAGAGATACATCACGAAAAATATAAATCTTCACTAACTGTTGGAGTTTTGATAAAGCAATCATATTATACGAGATGAGAAAGATAGTGAGAGAGGGAGAGTACAGTATGTGAGAGAATGTGATCATGAATAAATGTGAATGTTTGTGTGTGAGAGATTTATATTTTTTATTGAATAGCGCCAATCTGGTGAATAACTATGTATAAGGGAATAAATCGCCGTAATTAATTACAAGCCTAATACTAAGCTACGATGAAACTAATAATAAGTCAGTGTAGAAGTCTAAATACTGCGTACATAGGTGTTCGCAGAAACACTCCGACACAAAGCTGCGCGCCCTCTCGTATCCCTAAAATGCACCTCTTGCCTCGAATTCTCCGCAACCTTTTTTTTGCACCTCCGTAAACTCCGAGATTGCTCGAAGGCGTGAAAGAAATACTGTCGGCCCAAAGATGAAAAAAAGGTCTTTTGCGTGACGATACGGATTTTACGAGAATTCGATTCCCTCTCTCGATTCTGCTCGTGAGAGAAATAAAAGGCAGACTTCTCCCTGGAATCAGGCAGAAGCTCTTGGACCTACGTCGAGTGTGTGAAACTCAATCCACATAGGAAACTGTTCGCCCGCTGCAAGGAAGGAACTTCTCGGGAAATTGGTTGTTGCTGTCACGGTACTTGTAGGTGCCAAACTTCTCGCTTCCCCCCCACTTCAGAGTCTGAGGTTCCACAGGACCTCCCTCTGCGGATTACTCTAGACGTAGTTAGGTGCTCGGTTTTGGCTACCCACTCCAGGAGCCGAATAATCGGACAGGTACTTCAAGGAAGAAGTCCGATTTGAGTCACCGTTTAGATCACCTTCGTGATCCGGCATAGGGTCAGCTTATCACCGGTCTAGGATTACCCTCTCATTCGGTAACCTCGGACGGCCGGACTAAGCGCGATCATCGTCACCAGAAGAAGATCTTCACCGCCCACCTTCAAAAATACTTACGAACTCAAAGGTATCGTTAATTGAATTATCCCCTCCCCTAACTTCACCAGTTTATTTGTGAACTAGAATTCTCATCCCGAGCCCATACCCTCAAATATTAGAAGCGCTTACTTAATTCAGTGTTAGGCTCAATAATAATATTCCCATCGTTCTGTCTGGTCTCATTAAGACGCAAACTTCCCAGTGAGTAATCTGCAAGTAATCCCCACGACATTTTGTAGACTTATTTATTCAGTGCAAGATTAATCCTATTTATATTTATATACGCTGTTGCATATTTCAAATTTATGTACATTAAAGATTATTTTTTGATCTGTGTTTTAACTAATTTGGACGATCCTTTGGCAATTATTAAGCAATCCACTCGGCTTAAATCTCAATATTCCACCGACCCACCCATGGTTGGCTTTTACTGAGTGGGGAACACACTCAGGGGATCTTCATCTTAGTTTTGATCAAAAGGGTACGCACCGGAGTTATTCTTTTTCACCGGAAGGGGCTAAGGTAGGTGTATTGGATACACTTCACCTCCGCTTCACCTCGGTGCGGTAATAAAATATATGTACAGGAAGTGGGACTGGGGTTACCCACTCACTAAACCATCGACAGTCAGAAACATTATATCAAAAACAAAATCTAAGGCGAACAAAATGTAAGAAGGAAGCAAGTTTTGGCTTCGGAGAGAGGCCCGCTTTCTCCTGAGCAGTTTCATGCGAGCAATACTAAAGAGAGTTAAATAAAATGGCGCTATCGAATCTCCTTCAAAAACTCAGATTGGTTACATGTCTGTATACACGAACTCGCCCTGAGTAAAAGGAACAACAGCTAGCAATCCTAATCGTTCTGGCACCGGGACAGGTAACGTGTGCGAACATCACAAATAATAGGAAATGCAACACGAATATACCGAACAGTTTGGAGGAGAAAGCAGTCGTCGCAAGAGAGCGCTCCATAAAATATTGGTTCTTCCCGCTAGTGTGTCGAATTTGAAGACGGAACCATTTGTTGTTTTTTTCATTGTGGTAGCCCATCTGGCAGCTACCTACTTGGGCTTAAGTCTCCGTACACAACACAGCCTACTACTAGTCTATACTAAAAAAAACTAATACAAAAACAAATAACAATATGTAACTAGCAAATAACAAAGCTAAAAAAGAGCAAAGGCTAAGAAGAATTAACAACAACGAGAAAAGGCAAAAGGAGAGAAGGAAGCGTGCTCTGGCGTCGAGGTTGGCCCGCCTTCCCCACGGGCGCAGGAGCATGCGACCTACAAAAAACAAACATACAAAAAAAGTCAAATAAAGTGAAGGAGGCTAGCCTCCTCCAAAAAGTCATAAGGTCCACAAGTCTGGGTGAACGAACCCGTACCGAATACAAGGGACAAGTGGTAGCGACCCCCCTCGTCCCAATACTGGGGCAGGTAACGTGCGCGAAGATCGCACAGACTGGGACATTCAACAAGAATCTACCAAACAGTCAGGGGGTCAACGCAATCTTCATAGTATGGTACAAGCGAGCGCTCCATCAAATGACGCTGCGTCTCGCGAGTGTGTCCAATTCGGAGAGGACAGAAAGCAGCCTGAAGCCGTCGCGACATTGTTGGGTAGGTCCATGGTAACAGTCGCAGAGCAATGCTACTCAACTTTAAGTTCCTCTCGACCGTCTCCCATCTTCTTTGCCAAGCAGCCCGGAGAGCTGCCTGTATTCCTGCCATGTAATCGGTGTGAAGAAGAGCAAAACGCTGGTCTGTCACCTAGTCCTCGCGGCCTCTTCGGTGCCCTTATCCGCGTACTCATTGCCCGTAATTCCTACATGTCTAGGAACCCAGCAGAAGATAATCTCGACATCCACCCGGCTCGTCAAACCGTGGGGTCACCGATATCGCGAACCAGACGATGCGGAGATTATAATGCCCCGAGAGAAGTCAGGGCATTTTGTGAGTCGCTATAAATCACAATCCGGTTTCCGAACCGGGCACGTCGCGTTATCTCCCGTACCGCGTGGTGTATTGCAACCAGCTCGGCCTTGAAGACTGAGGCAGTGCCTGGCAGAGCCACGCTGACCTCAAACAGATAGGATACAAGGCGGGGAAACCGAACTTGTACTGTGACTTAGAGCCATCCGTATACACTAGCAATGTTCCAGCGTAACACGAAGTGTGCTCCAAAAGGCGCAATCGACGACCTCTCAGAAATTCAGAAATAATGATTGGGAGCCGTCCCTTCACCCACATCGTATGGGCAGTTTCCATGATACCCTATCCCCATGCGATATCATAAGCTTTCTATAAATCGAAAAACGATGTAACGTAGTGGTGCTTACGGGGTAGAGTCTCGCATACATCATTTTTTAGTAATAGAGGAGTTTTCGTCGTGTTGTGGAACTTGCGGAAGTCGAACTGTTCAGAAGACAGGTGATATCCACTTTCCAGGAAAAAAGGTTAATCTAAACTTTAATAATTTCTCATTAACTTGCACACGCAGCAGGTTAGAGACATTGGGGGGACAACAGCCGGGGTAGAGTGAACTCTACCCGGTTTGCCAAAAGTGAGCACATTAGCGATTCGCTAGGAATCTGGGAGGATACCCTTTACCCAGATCCATTTGAACAAATCTAACAGAAAGCCATGCTTTTCTCACCCAAGTGTCGAAGAATGGCGTAAGGACATCGTCTGGACGGGGTGGTGTCCGACTACGAAGTGAGAGTAGGACGCAATGCTCTCAATTTAAACATGTCGTTGAACTGTTCTCCCCCTCTGGAGGTAAGTCCATTGGCGGCCTTCAGGTATATCATGGAGTAAATTGAATGCTAGCTGAAATGGATAGTCATTTTCAGAAATGCGGTCCACCGCCTACACTCCAAGCACCATCGGGGAAGTCTTTCAACTGGCAGTGGCCAAGAAAATGATATTTGAATAGGAAAGTGATCACTACAATTTAGGCCATCTAAAATTAGGCTGTGCATCCTGAGATCACAAAGATAGATCAAGACAGGAAAATTAAGCGGTTCTATGGCAGTGATGCGTAAACTAATCGACATTTAGGACACCTATCGCCAGCTTATCGAACAGGGGGCAGGAACCTGATCCCTGGAATTGATCGAGTCATCTTCCCAGATGGGGTATATACCGTTCAAATCACCGAGTAGTAGAAAAGGCTTTGACACCCGTGCCACCACGTGATGGAAGTCGCCTGCGTCGAAGTCACCTGACTGTAAAATGTACGAAGAAATTACAGTTTGCCTCCTATTTGTGTGTAGCTGTACTGCAAGAAAGTATAACTGAAATGAGGTATATAAAGGAAATAGAAAAACGGAAACATTTTTTCGGATGTAAGTCGTGCATCTTCCTGATCTGTCCCATCTCTTAAACTCTGGAAGAGTGGGAGGGGAATGGGAGGAGACGAGCCTCCACATCTCCTTTCAACTGGCCAGGAGTCAGCCTTGGGCCGAACAATGTGTTTATGGCAGTGTCGCCTTCGAGTACTTATTTAGAGAGGTTAGGCTCGTTATGGGAGTTTTTTCCTCCGACTAGCTTCAGGATGGTTGCCTCCTGTTAAATTTCCTGAAAATCGTTCACGCTGATGAAGTGGTTAGCCTTGGTTTAAGCGGAGGCTATTTTTTATTTGAGCAGCCCATCTGGCGACTGCCTATTTGGGTATAAGTCGCAGTACTCAATACAGCCTACGACGAGGCTATATTAAAAATACCAAGAAAATAAAAAAAATAACGAATAAAAAGATCATAGACTAAATACAAAAACAAAGCCTTAGAGGTAACAAAAAGAAAGTGCGGTCCAGCGTCAGGGGTAGGCCCGTCTCCCCATGGGACAGGAGTATGCGACCCACAAAAACCAGTCAAATAAAGGGAAGGAAACCCGCCTCCTGCAAAAAGTCGTATAGTCCAAAAGTCGGTGTGGATCATTTAACAAGAATGTGCCGAACAGTCTGGGAACACCGCAGTCGTCACAATAAAGCACAGGCGAGCGCTCCATTAAATGACGGTGTATCCCGCGAGTGTGTCCAATTCGGAGACGATAGAAGTAAACTGAAGCCGTAGCAGCAGTAAGGAGTAGGTCCATGAGAACAGTCACGGCGCAATGGCACGTATTTTAAGTTCCCCTCGACCATCTCCCATCTTCTTTGCAAAGCCGACTGGAGGGCAGCTCGTATTTCTGCCATGTAGTCAGTGTGAGGAAGAGCAAAACTCTGGTCTGGTCGCCCATTCCTCGCGCACTCCTTGGCGCCCTCATCGGCATACTCATTCCCCACAATTCCTATATGTCCAGGAACCCAGCAGAAGATAATTTCGACATCCACCCGGCTCGCTAAAACCGTGGCGTCACGGATATCGCGAACCATAGGATGCGGAGATTCCAATGCTCCGAAAGCACTCAGGGCGCTTTGTGAGTCACTATAAATCAAAATCTGGTCTCCGAACCGGGCACGTCGCGGTGTATTGCAACCAGCTCAACCGTGAAGCCTGACACAGCGCCTAACAGAGCTCCACTGACTTTAAACAAATTGGATACGGCGTGAAAACCGATCCCCTATTGGGAATTGGAGCCATTCGTATACACTGGCATGGTTCCAGCGTGACATGAAGTGTCATATAAAAAGGCCGAGCGCAATATTCCCGGTTCTGTAGAAGCTTTGGTAGAAGAGGCATGGCGACAAATATTCAAAGGGGGTACCATCCAGGGTGGTGTCCTGGGGAGAATCGGTGGCCCCACCGGCCCGAGGGCTATACCTAGCTCTAGAAAGATTTTTCTAGCCCCTAAACGCAAAGGGCTTAGGGTATGACTGGTGTCTCTCGCCGGCATAAGCACCATCGAGATCGGCTGTGGATGCAGTGAGAGCTGTTGGTGACTAAGGGACGCACTGGGTTCGCAGGTACATGCAAATAATGAAGTGTGCACGTTGCAGAGAGAGTGGCATCTCCTCAGCATCGACAAGTAACCTCTCCTTGGTGAAACTACACAAGGCACCGGTTGCGAGGCGAAGGCCGGTGTGGTGGATTGAGTCCACCATCCGTGATACACGCTCGGCTGCGGATGCATAAAACGCGCATCCGTAGCTGATCTTCGAACGAATAGAGGAACGATAAAGAAGTAAAGCAGTAGCCATATCAGCCTCCAGGCGAGAACGTTATGGACGAAGACTATCCATGACGCGTGTACAAGAAACCCTAAGGTTGCGAATATGAACCTCCCGGGTGAGGAGTCGGTCAAATACAAGAACAAGGAAACGGTGCGATTCCACCACTTCTAAGTCAACCTCATTAAGAAACAAGCCTGGTTACGGGTGGAACCGTGGATGACAGCAGAAGTGCACCACCTTAGCCTTGTCCAAGGAAAACCGACATACGACCGACGTAGTTCACTGTCTGTTTGAGTCGTCGCTCCAGAGTTGGCATCTGGGACGCGCCAAAAGAGATCGAAAAGTCGTCCACGTAGAGCGTAGCGAGAACATCTTCCGGCAGCACCGTGGTGATTCCGTTGATGCTCAGTGAAAAGAGTGTAACACTGAGAACACTTCCCAGCGGAACACCCTCTTCCTGCTCATTTGGGCCGGAGAGGGCTCTCCCCACCCGTACGCGTATTCGACGATCTCGCATAAGTTCAGATATAAAAATTGAGAGGAGTCTCCTTGTCCCTATCGTTTGGAAAGTCTCAATGGTACAGTATCGCCATGCGGTATCATACCCCTTCTCCCGATCGAAAAACATCCGGCGTAGTGCTGCCTACGAAGGAAGGTCTCGCAGACGCCATTTTCCATTTGGAGCAGAGCATCTGATGTAGATTGAAACTTGTGGAAACCTCATTGTGCAGAAGACACATGGCCCCCACTGTCCACAAAAAAAAGCTAATCTAACATTGTCCAATTTCTGCATCAAATTTCACACGCAGGAGTTTAGAGAGATTGGGCGGAAACCGGCTGGGGTAGAGTAATCTCTCCCTAATTTGCGAAAAGCGAATACAGTAGCCATTCGTCAGGAATCTGGGAGGATACCCTCTAGTTAGACCCTCTTGAACAAATCTAACAGAAAGTCCATGTCTCGCACACTCAGGTGTCGATGTATAGCGTACAGTACATCGTACCGAACAGGTGCGGTGCCTGCATAGGAGGCGAGAGCAGAACGCAATTCATCTGAGAGGATACCCTCTACACGGATCCTGTTGAGAAAATCTGTCGAGGTATACCTGTGTAGACAAGCTCGGCGCCCAAAGTTTTACACAAGCACGGACAGACTGCTGACCACAGGCCGCTTGAGATATGTCTAGCGAATAATAAAGAGTGCGAATTACGGTTCAAAGGATATATAAAGACAATATCCCCAAATAAAATTTTATATATATAAAATAAAAGGGAGAAATATATATAAATATATATATATATATATATATATATATATATATATATATATATATATATATAAATATATATATACACAAAAGTGGGAACAAATTACTTATGGTAGTTAAATGAATTAAGTGAAGATTAATGAGGTAATCTAAGGATGATGGTACACGATCGCTTTACCTTCAAGCCCGGGCCAATTCGACGAGAGATAGAAGACAGCAGCGCAGGTCTTCACAAAGATACTTCTGGGAGTCCTGACTAGGAGGACTCGAAGATGGAGTTGGATTACTTCTTGATGAAGAATGAGATTTTCTCTGCTCCAAAGAGACGTAATCTCAACTCGAAACGATTCGTCTGATCGGCAGGGAGTCTCAGTCTTGAAATAACGGGAATCTTGAAGGTAGTGGTGAAGATAAGATGGCCGCACAACTCTCTGGGAAGAAGGGGGTTCGATAGCTTTCCTCTGAACAGGAGCCAAAGCTAAACGAAGGTAGATCTGCTGACGAGATCTTCGACGACGCACCACGACGAGTTACGGCGGGTCACGAGAAACAGACGGCAGTCTGGGCGGAATGAGTGGTGAGCTTTTAATCTCCTTGAGAGATGGTTAGCTTCTGGTTAAATACCCGAGTGGCTACTCTGCTAGATGCCTCAGGTCCTTGCGGTCTCCAAGGAATTCTTGGCGCCAGTATAAGCAAACACAATTCATGATAACACGTCGTTCCAGATGATCAAACTCGCCTCGCGATCTAGGGGTAGTGTTAATATTGCTGCACACGGCATTATAGCAGGGGAGGGGGGGGGGGGGGATGATTAGCATCTGAAAACAAACACAGCTGGGATGGGAGATTAAGCGTGTGATGGATTTTCACTCGACTTTTGATAATTCTCACGCTTGTTCACGTGGTCTTGAAAGAATAGAGAGGTATTTCAGAGGGCGCTTCCTCTCACGGTGGTCCTTCGAGGCCATTCACCCACGAAATCAAAGGCCATGCCTCGCTTACCCATGTGTAGAAGCATGGCATGCGGAACATCGTCTTGACCTGGGGCGGTGTCGGCGCACGAAGCGAGAGCGAAAAGCAACTGACTCAGAGTAAACCTGTCGTTGAAGGGTTCTACGCCTCTGTGGGTAAAGTCCAGTCGGCGGCCTTCCACGGCATCACAACGCGCATTGAATGCTGGCGGAGTAGCATCTCGGGTGAAGAATGCGGAGAAAGCGATCACGGAGGATTCCACCACGAACGAAGGGTCTGAGATTACGGTCCCATTCTCCTGGAAAATGGGAAGGGGATCCTGTGAGATATTGCCCCAAATCCGTTTGATTCTCTTTTAAAACTCTGCTAGAGGGGTCTTCCCGTTAAGGGAAGACACGTATGAACGCCAAGAAGAGCGACGGGAGTGATTCAAAATATACAAGAACATAGCCGTAGCACGACACAATTCACTGACAGTGAAGTCGTTTGGGCGGCGCTTATAGCGTATGTAGGCATAAGGCTTCTGTTTGAAGGCCGTCTCACACTAGGCCCACGGCGATGAGGTTGCCGGAGAAGAACTCAACGGCCTCATGTACCGACATAAACACCTAGACTGAGATAGAGAAATCAGTCATTTCCTGAAATGCGGACCACTGCGCCCTCGCCAAGCACCACTATATTGGCCTCTCGTGCCACAGCGGCCCAGAAAATGATATTTGAATGAAAAGTGATCACTACCATGGAGGTCATCGACCATCCCCCTACCGAAAATCAGGCTTTGCATCCGGAGATCACAAAGATAGATCGAGGCAGGAAAATAAAGGGGTTCTCGGTCAGTAGTGCGTAAACTCATCCACATTTAGGGAACCTATCTCAAGCTCGTCGATCAGGTCGGCAAGGACTTGACCCCTGGGATTAATAAAGTAGTTTCTCAAGAGAGGGTGTCTACCGTACATATCTCCAAGCAAGAAAAAAGGCCTCGGCAACCATGCCACGACGCGGCAGAATTTTCCCGCTTCGAAGTTGGCTGACGGTGAATGTACGCAGAAATAACAGTATACCTCCTATCCAGGTGCAACTGCACATATACTGCCTGAAAAGAGGTATCTAAAGCAAAGAGAAAAACAGAGATCTCATGCCGGGTGTAAATCTCGCATCCTCCTGCTCAGCCCCCCTCCTGCCCCGAGAGGGTGGGCAGAAGGCACATGCCCAGCATGGTCTCCTGCAAAAACATAGCTAACGGGAAACGGGATTAGACGAGCTTCCGCAGCTCCTTCCAGTTGGCCCAGAATTCGAGGCAATTCCATTGAAGCAATATGCCCTCCAAGCCTATCTCGGAGGAGATGCGGGGGCCATCATCGAAGAGAAGACCCCCACGGGAATGGCGGTACGCTCTCCGGATGCAGAACTTCGTGCCCTGTTGACCGGACAAAGTGCTAAAGGTGCTGTCTCCACCGAGGAATTATCGGGGGAGGTTGGGCTCGCCATTCGAGTCTTTTCCTCCCTCCACCTCGAAACCTTAGGCAGGTGGGGTTGTTTCGGAGGCTGGGGGCCCTATTTTCGAGCATTCACCTTCTCCGAGCCACTCAACTTACCACTGGGCATGGACGAAGGAGCCGAAGCTCCTATAATGCTGTCCTCCTTTTGATGGGCAGGTTTAGGAACCCCGAAAGATGGCCTCACGACCAACTTCAGGGGTGTTGCCTCCTATGAGTCTAGCGACTCGGTGGAGGTGCGCGTGCGTTTCGACTTACTGGAAATTGTCATGCTGATGGATGGAGGGAGAACTCTGGTTTAGGCTGGGGCTGCGTGTGAACCATTTATGCTGCCAGCTCTACCAGGGGGGCGCTCGGGGTGGGTAGAACCCGCAGAGGGGTTCTGAATGGACGCGGAAATGACCGTGCTGGTAGGCATGAAGGAGCTAGGAGCAGAGGGTGTCTTTCTTAACGTTGAGGCCTAAGAAGCGATTATTATTGCCGCAGCGGTGACAGTAGCAGCGCCTCCTCGGCAGTGGCACGCATACCTTCACACAGTAGTGATACCAACCAGCACGCACCGATTCAGGGAGTTTGTCGCAGTCGAACGTGACGAAGACTGTAGGGGTGAGTCTCGAGCTCCCTCCCTGTTTTCTCATCACATGTTCGACCTTGACCTTCCCATGGTTGGCCATCTATAAGGTGATGCCATCTATGGGGTAGTTCACGAGTTCTCTCTTATAAACTACCCTTTTCACGAAGTTCATGGTAGAGTGCAGTGTCACACTCACCGGCGTGCCATCAAGTGTCCGAAGGGCACTAATAATGGCCGCCTCGGAGGGATTCATGCATTCGCCAAAAGGCTCCCTTCCGAGAAACAGGTCACCTTTGGCTCTCTACCAATCACGCTAGTTAAGACTCTCCTCTGTTGGATATGTTGCTCTTAGCCAACATGCTGCCATCAGTGGAGCGTATGACGAAGAAGCGTTGTAAGGCACCGGCTCGAACACGCCAGGTAGCCTCTGAATGAGTGGCCCCGACGTAATCGAGGCTCCGCTCTGCGCAGTTCTGGTCTTCGTCTGGGACTCCCCATCTTAGGGAGCAAATGGGGCCGGGCATGCCGATATTGGCTTGGTTGCTTACCAAATCAGCAGCAGACCCGTCCGTTCCCACGACTCCTGCCGTGGGAGAGGAGGACGGGTAATGAACCCGCTTTTTTTCCTCCGTCGGGTGCAACCCTTAGGCCAGATGTGCCGGCATTAGCAAAATTCTTCTCCTAAATGTAGAAAGTCAACCGAGTGGGGGGGGCGGAGGGTTACCTCTCCTTGTAAGCCTCCGGAGCTAGCCGTATGAGGAGGACCTTGCACATCTGCAGACTCGAGTTCAGTGCTTAGCACCGAACACGTGATTGGCCCCGTGGAAGGTCCTACCATCTTGGGCTTGGTCACCTCAGGGACCATCTCTGGTGGCCATATAGCCATCCCATCTCCCCTGTCTTACCTCGCCCACCTAAAGGAGTAAGCCCTTTCGAGCTGCTCCCACCGGGAGCAGTTAATTATGGGCCATCTGCGTGCTTTCTTGGCAGTCCCTTGTAAAAGAGGAGTAGAGACTGCTGCTGGAAAGAGGGAGGCACCCAACGGCGCCTCCAGAGAAGGGGGTGAGTGGGAGTCCCTATAATAGAGGAGTAAGCCTCATCTCCAGTAAAAGTAGTTTGCAGGTTCCCCTGAGAAAGCACAGTGAAGGGGGGGTGCTTCATTTTTCGGTGGAGCGGCCTGAAGGCGGCTTAGGCGATGGTAAAGAGAGAGTTGATGTTTTTTTGTATAATCTTTATCATTGGGCATGGTGACCCTGTTTTTTTTATACGGGACGTAAACGCTAATAACGTCACGCCGTAGCCCGCTCTGCAAGAGGTGAGTACGGGGCCTGCAAAGCCAGCTGCGGCCGTTTGAGTCCACTCCTCCCGCCTAGTGACTTATCAGCCCATCAGCATGGCGGCTTCAACTTGGGCTCGGCGTAAAATCGATAGAGATTGAAAGGAGAAAGAAAGGGGATGTGAGGGAGGTGTGGTTGGGGATGAAGCAGGTCGTTTAAATCCCACCACCCCAAACCAGAGCTCAGGGGTGAGGAGGCATTCCCTCCCCCCCTTCAGCCCCGATCTGAGATAGTTGGATGAGAGGAAGCTGGTCAGCATCTACCATGTGAAATTTGAGGCCGACCAGAGAAAGTTGCGGAAGAGGTAGTAAGGAGAGTGAGGAAGTAGGGTAAAAACACAGGCTGTAGGAAAGAAGAAGAAGAAGAAGAAGAGGCTAAGCTGGGGCCGGACGGGGCGCTGAGTCCCGTCAGTTCGGTGGCCAGAAAGACATTTTGCCGCGCCCCTTACGGAGAGCAGAGGCTAGGTATGAACTTTTTTTTGCCGCCAGCTCAACTGGGAGACCATCGGCGGTAAAACCGCAGAAGGTTACCGATTGGTCGCGAAAACCAACGTGCTAGTAGGTATTGGCGGCAGGGACAGAGGGTATAATTTTAAAAATTGAGGCATAAGACACCCCAGTCACTTCTGCCTGCGCCAGAACCAAGTCCTTAACCTCACGGAATGAGAGGCGATCCACATCCTGAAAGGCCAGGATTTCCTCCTCGGGAAGATAATCGCCACATTGCTTCGAAGAAGCAGGAGGCCGCTCTACGCAATTGAGATACCGTACCATAAATGATAGGGACTTAACGTATAAGGCCTTGGAGAAACTTATACAGACTTCAGGTAAATCCCACTTTGCATGTCTCCAAGAGCGAATCATATTGCAGAAGCGTTGGAATTAGTATAACCTCCGCGCAGGTTGCACGAATGTCTTGATGCCGTAGTGATACCAGGCGGCACGCATCGATTCAGTGAGTTTTTCACGGTCGAACGTGACGAAGAAGGGTGGGTCTTGGGTCCCATACTTTTTTTTTCTTCATATGTTCGACCTTGGTGGCCCCGTATTTGGTTAGTTCTAATGTGCTGTCTTCTAAGAAGTTGTCCACGAATTCTCGCGCATAAACCACTACAAGCACGAAGTTTAGGGTAAAGTGCGGCACCATACTCCACGAAGAGCGATTGATTGTTCGAATTACACTAATTATAGCCGCATCGGCAGGGTCCAATGCATTCGCCAGAAGGCTCTTGTCCGAGAAACGAGTCACTTTCGGCTCTCTACCGATTAAACTAGCTAATACGCTCCTATGATGGATCACGTTTTCTTTAGACAGCATGCTGCTAACTGTGGAGCGAATAACCAGAAAGTGTTTGAAGCAAGAGGTTACAAAACGCCAGTTAGTTTTGGAATGAGGGGTCCCCACGTAATCAAGGCTCCGCTTGGCGCGATTAAAAATGTGGTCTTTGCCTGAGCCCCCCTGCCTAAAGGCGTCTCGGGGCCGCATGTGCCAATCTTGGACTGTTCGCTTACCTAAGTCACATTGGACCCGTCCTTCTTTGGATAGTAATCCCTAGTCCTCTTTGATTTCCTGCCTTTCTTTTTCTTTTCTTCTTCTTCTTCTTCTTCTTCTTCTTCTTCTTCTTCTTCTTTCCCTTTACTTCTTCTCTTTCTTCTTTTTTTTCTTTGGAGAGGAGGGTGGAGATTTTACCCACTTCTCCCCACCACCGGAAGGGATCCAGCGGCTTTAGCAAGATTGAGCCCAGGTTTGCCCCCATGAAAGATCCTGTCATCTGTGGTTGGGTTACTTCTGGAATCATATCCAAATCATGGGGAGATTAAATCACCCCTGGCCCAAAGATATCTTCATTCCAAATCGAGGACTCTTCAGTCTTATCATCTTAGGCCGGCGAGCCAATATTCATAGGGGGAAGAGAGGGGGTCACGGATCGACAGGTATCCATCACCATTGCCACTTTAAAGGGGATCGCCCCATCAAGCCACATCAACCGGGAACAGTCGATTGTGGGCAAGGGCTAAATCAAATAAATAGGTGAGGTGGAAGCCACCTCACCCGTAGATTTAGGAGAGGAGTAAACCTCCTCTCCGGTAGAAGATGGTTGAAGAGGCCTCTGAGAAAACACAGTAGGACTACTTCCTTTTTTGAGGTGGAGCTGTCCGCGGTCGGTTTCAATCAGGGCAAAAGGGAAGTCCATTTGCCGCCTGAAAATGGTGAGAGAGTAGCCCCTCCACCTTTTCGAGGGGTGTCTCCTTTTCCCTCATCCTCACCGATACTTAAAGAGGGCGAATCTCTATTCGCCTGAAGTCACCACTATTTTCTTCTTTTGTAACCATAGTAACAGTATAAAAGACACAAAAATGCATGCAAAGTAAATGCCTTCGAAGGTTAAGAGAAAACTCTCCATAGGGTTAGAAAATTCACGAATCCGATCATTTACTCATACTCGGCCTATGAGTTTGAGCTAAGATGGGCCTTGACGAAGCGGTCCACACTTCAGGTGAAATTGTACTCGAGCTTTGGCCATAAAGGATAGTGCCGACGTAGTCACTTTATATGTACAGGAAGGAGGTAAACAGTGTTGATGGCCAGGCATACCCGATGCCTAATGCTGCCCGCAACCATTGGGCATTCGGCCCTTGTAGCAGGAAGGGACCTCATAGTATACACTGCTACTCGACTAAAGACACTTAAAGGATGAAAGTGCGATGATCAGCCAGAAACTCTGTGGATAGAAGAGCACGTTCGGAAGGGGATAGGAGGGTATGTAATAAAGAGAAGTAGAGATAGGGTGGGCTACTAACGAGTAGGGTCGGTGATCACCTATATGATAAAAACCTCGATGCTAGGTGATCCTAGGGTGGCGTGCAGTCCACCCAGGCACCGTGACTAAGGAACCTAACTTTGTCCAAAGTGAGAACAGTTTTTCTTTGTACCAAGTGTGGTTAGACAACAGGTTAAGAGGATAGTCATAGACTAAATATAAATAGTAGCGCTGAGAGAGAGAGAAAGCTAGGGGGAAGCACACCGACAACTTTTCCAGACCCCATCAGAGAGTTCACGTCAACCCAGTTACACCAGAGCTTCTCTAATTGGCCCTCAGGTCGGCAGAGTGTGCACTTCCTCCAAGTGGAAAAGGTTACACACGGAATCTCCTTACGGGAAGAGTGTGTGGAAGAAAGTGCGAGAGAAATATTGCAATAGGAATATGATTGTGTTTGCGAGAGTGTGTGATTGTGTGTGTACGAGAGAGGGAGAAAGAGAAGAGGAAGAGAATGAAAGAGAGAAAGAGAGAAAGAGAAAACGAGAAACAAAAAGAGAAACAGAAAGAAAACAGAAAGAGAAAGAACTAAAAAACAGAAACAAGGACCAGCAAACACCCTAAGATCCACTCAAGGCTAGTCCACTTATAGAAGATGTTAACTACCACATTCTAATGTTAGTGTATCATGCTTTTTTTGTTTTTTTAACTATTTCAACTCCACGGTACTCACTTATCTACATATGTACCCTTTGTATATATATATTTTTACAATTTTTAAAAAATATTTCTATTCTATTGTACACACTTATCTACATGTGTATCATTTGACTTATATGTGCATGCCTCTTCTAATTATTTCAATTTTACGGTACACACTTATATACATGTGCACCCTTGACATGCAGGTTCAGCTATCCCTCAAATACACGAACACGCTTCTTCGAACCAGGAGGGGGGGCTGATAGGACAGTACTCTCTTCTCCCGCAGGCTTCGCCTGCTAGTGATGAAAATAATATACGCATAGGACAGACAGAAAAAGAAAAGGGGAATTCACATTCACTCCATGCAGGGAGTGGTCGCTGATATCTTTTTATTACTCATTTAATTTTATTTTATTCTCAACTCCTTATTTCATATGCCGTTTTCTACTATGCTCCTACTACGTTAGATTTACACTACTGAAGAACCATTCAAGTTGCCTTTTGAACATATTAACTGACGTGCTTTTTACTACACGGTTGGGCAGGCTATTCCACGTTTGTGTGATTTTAAACGTGAAGTAGTTTGAGCTGTAGTAGAGTTAAATCGCTTGTTCACTAATTATAAATCATTTTAGCATGTGTTGGCCCTTTCGTCCATCTCGAACAATAGTCTGTAATCAATATTAGTTAATCCTTTCGAGATTTTGAATACCTCGATCAATTGTCCACGTAATCGCCTACTTTCAAGTGATAGTAAGTTTAATGAGTTGAGTCTATCTTCGTACGGTTTGTTTAAGATTCCAAGAACTAGTTTCGTAGCCCGACGTTGCACTCTTTCTAACTGCGCTAGATGCTTGTTTAGGGAGGGACACCAAAAGAGAAAGAGAAAGAGAGAAAGAGAGAGAGAGAAAAAAAAGCGAGAGAGAGAGAGAGAGAGAGAGAGAGAGAGAGAGAGAGAGAGAGAGAGAGAAAGAGAATAGAGAGGGAGAGAGAGAGCTACCTTAGTAGACCTTACGATCAATTCAAAGAGGGTACCTTTGGCGTAGCAGTTGAGCAGACGCAGTCCTTGAAAGTGTCAATTGACGGCCTCGAAGAGCACTCGAACAATGGTTTACGTGCCTAAAGGGCTACTTTTCAGACTTTGTCTAGACGTGACTTGAAGTGCTCAACAGAATTGCTGTTGACAACTTCCAGTGGAAGTGCGTTCCATGTACCACAGATGCTGTATGTGAAAAATTTCCCACATAGATCACGGTGATAACGCTTCAGCTCAAGTTTGTAGCCGTGATTTCTGGTTCTGTTCTCGCTAAGCTGGAAAATATCCCTGTAGTTTACAATGTCGAAGCTTCGAAGTGTTTTGAACACTTCGATAAGCTGACCACGCAGCCTCCGGATCTCAACGAGAACAAGTCTAATTCCCGTAACCTATCTTCGTAACTTTTGTGTCTGATGGAGGGAATCAGTTTGGTTGCTCTGGCTTTTACACGTTTCAATCTCGCGAGATCCTTTCGAAATGAAGGAGTCCAAAATTGTACGGCATACTCAAGGTGCGGTCGGACAAGGGAGTTGTACAGACACAATACTATCTCCTTGTTCCGATATCCAAACTGGCGCTTTATGTAGCCTAGCATCCTTTGGGCCTTTTTCTCCGCCTCAATGCACTGTTTCGAGAAAGAGAGAGAAAAAAAAAGAGGAAGAGAAAAAAAGAGAAGGAAAGAAAAGAAAAAGAGAGAGAAAAAGAGATAAAGAAAAAGAGAGAAAAAGGAGACAGCAAAAAGAGAGAAATGAGAAAAATAGAGACAGAAAAAGAGAGGCAGAGAAAAAGAGAAAAAGAGAGACAGAAAAAAAGAAAAAGCGAAAAAAGAGAAAACGAAAAAAAAGAAAAAAACGGGAAAAAGAGAGAAAGAGATAGTTTGATTCATTGTGTGTGAGGGAGATAAAGAGTAATTATTTCATTAGTGGACTACTGCTCTGTGTCGCATTAATGAAGCTTGGATTGATAACAACAACAGCACTAAAGATACCTTACTGGCGGCGTTCAAAGAGTGGGGGGGGGGGGGAGCATGTGTGGGTCAAAGGATGAAAAAAAACCTTCGCGATTTGTCATAAGCGACAAAAGGTCATTTAACACTTATGAGATAACACGTAATGAAAAATAGAAAAAAAATAAAATGGGCATTTAAAGAAAGGGTGGAGCCAGTGAACCCACTAACGACGATGGGATTATCATTAAAGCGTTTTGAAAAACAGTGTCTCCACCCATTTCATATATGGGTGCGATCGCATTCAGCTGTTTTTACGACGCGCAGCTGACACCACGCTGCAAAGGACCTCAATCTCTAAACAAAATATTTATTTGAATTTTATTCTGTAGTTCCCAAACAAATAAAAACGTCCTGAAGGCTTCGTATTTTCGTTCTTATCGCAAGAGTACTACTACCAAACAGGTCAAAAGTGAATGCTGAAGAGAACAATATTTAAAAAATAAATAGCGAGGAGTACAATATTTAAAAAAAAGAATAGTGAGTACAATATTTTAAAATTGAATACTGACAAGTAAATTATTAAAAAAAAGGAGTACAATAGTTAAAAAAATAAATAATCACAGTACAATATTTCAATCTCATTTACGAGAAACTAGAAAGCGCTCATTCTTTAAATATCCTTAAATTAATTTACATAATGACCAGATTCTCTTTTTTTTCTCTCTCTCTCTCCTGAAGAAAGTAGAGGGAGAGGTGATGCCCCCTTGTCGCGGGAAGAGAGCTTGTGTGCACTTTGACGTTTCGAGCTATGTCGGCGGGGTACCTCTCTTCTGGGTACCCCTGATAAGACTTCCCTTGTCGATTTGGTCGGAAACAAGGTTCCAGACTAAGTGCGTCCTTCCTCCCTTTTTTTCTATCCTATCCTTCTCCTTTTTCACATTTATCCTATCTCTTACACTTATTATACAGAAAACCCCCCCCACAAAAAAACCCTACTCTTATCATGTCACTCTTACCATTTTTTCCCTCTATCTACATATAAGGACCTGGCAGCTACCTCATGCGTCAGAAGAGAGGCTTTGGAGCCTCTATAAACAACGCCAATCGACGCTCAATGGTTGCAAGAGACAAGGACTAGAGGTGTCCTAGGCGTTGGGGCACGATGAATGGGATGAGGGTATTGCACCGTTAAATCCTTCCCTGGCGCGTAATTATTGACCATTTCCAGTGGCCGTTGACGGGAGCCTCTGGTAGCATCGGTCCGAGGTGACGTCCCTTTGTTTCCAGGTTGGTTGCCAGGCCAATAAAAAGCCTTGGGTCAAGTCTCTTGGTGTGGCGGGATATCCAATGGACACTGCTCTGAAATATTGGCCGTCGTGAAGGGAAATAGTAGGAGTTTAGTACGGGGCGTGCTCCGTTGTTCACCTGGTTAGAAATTGATGGCACCTTCGGGGACCGTCAGTGCTGCTTGTTTGGGAGCCACGGCACGCCGAGGTTAGATGACTCGGTTGGACGAACAACAGCACATGGAGCGTGCCTTCTGAAAGATCCGAAACGTCTCCGATCGATAGGTGGGAGCGACTCTCGCGGGGAGAACTCACCAACCTCAACTTTTTTACATACTGATTGGTCGGAAATTTACAAGAGTTTAGTGTTCAGAATGTCTGGCAAGAAAGGACCTGGTGCGCTAAAATATAAGTGCTCCACATGCCGAAAGGACAAGTGATGCGTGGATTTCCCGTAGGGGTGTTTCTCAAAATGCCATCCTGGAAGTATCTGCACGGACTGCGACCTAAGGGCAGAACTGCTTAAAGATCTGTTCAAATCTTCTGAGGGAAAATCACGACGACTGGAAGAAAAAATGAAGAACCTCGAACCTGAGCATGCGAGTTAAATCCGTCATCTCGAAGCCTGGATTGCAGAGATGACAGCCAAGATAGAGCAACATGAAACTCCCAACGACGCGGACGGCTCCTCTTTTGAGCCCTCAAGCACCGTGTGACAGAGACAGGCCACCCATCCCACGTCCTAGAGCCAACTGCTACTGGGGTTACTCAGGGCGTTAAAAAGAACAAAAGGAAGAAGAAGAAAGGAAAAAAAAGAGAAAATAGAAACAGTAGATAAAACAGAAGAGAAAGTAGAAACGGAAGAAAAAATGAAGAAGAAAAAGAACAAAAAAGTGGGGAAGAAAGAGGAATCAAAAGAGCTTCTACTAAAAGGCAAGCCTCTGTCCTCTCAAACCAAATGCACGAGGGTCATCGTGATCGGTGACTCCAAAGCGCGGGATCTACAAGCCTTGCTAGCGGCCCGCCTTCGCACCAGTGTGAAAATAAGCTGCCTTCCAGGAAGGGGAAAGGGAGAAATAAGGGTGGAGGCTGAGAAATCTCAGATCTCTGAGAGCTCAGTAGTTGCCCTGTTGACAAGTGGCAACGATCTCTACCTACGAAAAAGTAAAGTAGGCGCCAGCGTGAAGATTCTGACCACGGTTATGGGAGCAGTTGACGACTGTTGGCTCAAAACCTGCAGACGTGTCGTGGTCGGGATACTCCCAAGACGAGATCCATCCCGCAATGCTCACGCGAGGAATATCTTCATAAAACAACGCCTAGGAGATCTTTAAACAGCGGAAGGAGTCTTTTTTGTAGACCCCTAGCGCACCTTTTACGGGAGAAACAATCTGTAGAAAAGGGACGGAGTGCCTCTTTCCTTTAAAGGAAAAGCTGTACTCGCAAACATCATCCATGATATTGTGGAGCGGACCCAAAGAAGTGTCAGGCCCCGAGTAAAGGAGGAAGTGCGCCAGTGCACCCGTGTTACTCCAGAAACGGCCTTTTCTGAGGTCACAAAGAGGGGAGTTACTACGCCACAGAGAAACAACGGGAAACGGAAGAGCGTAGGGAGTCCTACAGTCGGGGACTCCCTCAAAGTTCTGTTTAATGCGAAGTCTATCAGAAACAAGTTTCTTGAACTTCGTGGCCTCGTAGTGACGGAAAAACCAGAGATGGTGGCCATTATAGAGTTTTGGATAAAAACTTCAAACCAAGATTTTAAAGGCGAATTCACGATTTCAGGTTACCGACTCTTCCTAAAAGATAGGCCTGACAGAGAGGGTGGCGTTGTGATGTTGTATGTCAAAGATACATTCAACTCAACAAAATGCAACATCGTATCCCACCACGAGCTCCTGGGTGTAGACCTAGAAATAGGTCCTGCCAAATACAGGACCCTGGTGCTTTATAGATCTCCTGCCCAACTCGTTGAAAAGAAGAGGGATCTGTACCAACTGTTAGGAGAACTTGTCAAAGACAGAGTGTGTATCGTCATGGGGGATTTCAACACACAAGTTGACTGGGAAACCAGAGAACCCAGTGGCGAGAACGCGCTACTCCTGGAATTCACGAACAACGAGCTCCTGGCTCAATGGGTGAGAGAGCCAACGAGAGGAAATAATATTCTTGCCTTGGTTTTCACATCAGAGGAAGACATCGTTAGGGAGCTCTCTGTAGGCGAAGAGATCTGTGGTAGTGCCCACCGACTAGGTAGATTTGTAGTTAAAGTCTCCAAGGTACAGTCCGCGCGAGAGAATCGAGGCAAATTGATTTGAGAAGGGCAGATTTTGTAGGTCACCCTGCAGGACTGGCTGATGTAAGATAGAAAGGGTGGGATAATGTTGAAGACTTGTGGAATAGTTTCAAAAGTAAGTTCATGATTCTTCAATCACAATTTATCCCTATGAAAAGGTTCCGCTGGCATTCCGTTCAACCAAGGTGGTTCAATCGAGAAATTGGTCAACTACTGCGAGAGAAGAGATCTGTGTAACGCCAGTCAAAGATTTCTGGTGACTTTGACGAGTACCGTAGGCCAGCAAGGAGAGACTGTGTAAACAGAATCCCAAGGAGTTCTTCGGTTATGTAAACAGCCGTTAACCAATCCGCCGCACGATTGGCCCTTTGGTAAATTAAAGGGTGCATTAAAGCACTCGGATGCATTAAAGGGTGCATTAAAGCATTCGGATGCAGAAAATGCAAACCTCCTAAACGACTACTTCTCTTCAGTGTTCACTGAAGATCGTGGTCCTATCCCCCAGCCCATTGAGTCTCACTTGAGTGAGAAGCTGGAGGAAGTGGACTTCACCCTAGCCGAAGTAGAGAAAAAAAATCTCCGACCTAAAGACGAATAAGTCCCATGGTCCAGACGGGTTTCTTCCTAAATTATTAAAGGAAGTACGTGATGAGGTGGCCCCACATCTGACCACAATGTTCAACAATTCGCTCCGGACTGGACGCGCTCCTGGAGACTTGCGTGAGGCGGAGGTGATTCCGATCTTCAAGAAAGGAGACCAAAGCTAGCCGTCCAACAACCGACCTATCAGTTTAACCTCGATAGTCGGTAAACTCAAGGAAAGTATCATAGTGGACAATATAACGTCAATTCGGAGTCAAACCTGCTATTGAAGAGTTCCCAGCACGGCTTCCGAAGGCACCAGTCATGCCTAACGAACCTCGTAGAATTTTTCTACTTCTTTTTCAGTGAGCATGGTCGAGAAAAAGCGGTGGATGTTGTCTACCTAGACTTTCCAAAAGCCTTTGACAAGGTAGCACACCGCGGCCTTCAACGTAAAGTGCGTGCGCTGGGCATAGACGGAAATATAACAGGTTGGATAAAGAAATGGCCAAGAGGAAGACGGCAACGGGTAGTGTTGAATGGACAAGCTTCTAAGTGGGCACCCGTAACTAGCGGTGTTCCCAAAGGTTCTGTCCTGCGATTACTACTGTTCGGCATCTATGTTAGTGATATGGATGGTGACGTAGTTGAGAAGATCTCCAAATTTGCAGACGATACCAAACTTAGTATGAACAGCGCAAAGGAAGGAAATACTGCCCGGCTGCACGAAGATCTTCGGAAGATTGGGGAGTACTCGGACACGTGGTAAATGCCTTTTAGCGTGAAAAAATGCAAAGTGATGCATATCGGCCACCAAGATCCCCAATCTCATTATATCCTTAAGGGCACTGCTCTTGAATCCACCGACACTAAGAAGGACTTGGGTGTAACTATGACTAGTGATCTCAAGTTCTTTAGCCAGTGTATTGAAGCGGAGAAGCAAGCCCAAAGGATGCTAGGTTATATAAAGCGACAGTTTGGATATCGGAACAAGGAAATAGTACTTTGTCTGTACAATTCACTTGTCCGACTGCACCTGGAGTATGCCGTACAATTTTGGAGTCCTTCATTTCGAAAGGACATCGCGAGATTGGAACGCGTGCAAGCCAGGGCAACCAAACTGATTCCCTCTATCAGACATAAAAGTTATGAAGATAGATTAAGGGAATTAGATCTGTTCTCGTTGGAAACCCGTAGACTGCGTGGTCAGCTCATCGAAGTTTTCAAAATACTTCGAGGGTTCGACGATGTTGACTGCATGGATATTTTCAGCCTTAATGAGAGCAGTACAAGAAATCACGGCTTTAAACTTGAGCTGAAGCGTTACAACCGCGATCTGTGTAGGAAATTTTACACATACGGTATCTACGGTAGCTGTAACACACTCCCGGTGGAGGTTGTCAACAGCAATTCTGTTGACCAGATCAAGTCAAGACTAGACAAAGTCTTGAAAAGTGACCGTTTAGGGAGGACGTAATGCAATTGAGTGGGGATGTGCCCGCTCGACAGCTAGTCCAAAGGTACCCTCATTGAATGGACCGTAAGGTCTTCCAGGATACTTATTTTCCTTGTAGCTCCTTCTAGCTCTCTTTCTCTCTCTCTCTCTCTCTCTCTCTCTCTTTCTCGCTCGCTCTTGGCTTAAACGCTCATTAAAAGAAACTAATTAAATTTTATTAGTTGAAAGAAAGATTATCGATCATAAGCCTTCAAAATAAAGTTAAATTAATAATAAAGTTATGATGAAGTATAAATCAAAAGGCCATAACAAGAATTTTACGTGATCCATAGAATTACGAATATTTACTACGAATATTATCGATACTACTGATACTAAATATTTTTAACCTGTAAATCGTAAAGGTATTTTTAGCTTGTGTCCAGGGGAGGTCTAATTTAGCGCTTCTTCCTTGGCCGAATAAGGGAGCTTGTTGACTTCCAAAAGCCTACATAAAGGGCGTTTTGCGTCGGTAAGCCTTATATAACTCCATTTATTCCAGAGAAGAGAGATGACGAATGAGATATAGGCAATCGCAGACAAGAATTCTTCACCTTGTGTTAGAAAAAATTGTAAGGAAAGGGGGAAAAAACACAAGAAGAAAGGAGAGGAATAGAGATAAGATGTTTGAAGGAATCGATATCACAATGAGGAGTAAAAAGGGTTAATGCTAGTCACAGGACAAATAATACTATTGTAAAACGAGCAGTGTTTGTATGTAAATGACTGGCGTCTTCTTTACAGCACAATGGATGGACAACGAGCGTTGATGGCAAAGACTTTACCTGGTAGCAGCTCCCAAAGTGAAAATTTCTTAATTTTGGACAAGGACCTTTTTTCTTTTCTTCTTCTAAATTTCTCTTTGTTAGGCGGGAGACCAGATGCACAGACCTTAGTTCTTATCCTCTGAGAGGGATTAAAATACATAATGGTTTTCTTGTTTTATATTTTGTTCTTCGAATAAGTTAGCAAGTGACCCAAGGCTCGATATCAAAAGTATAACACACGTAAGTCGTGACATTTGATCAAACTCAACTTTAGATATATTTTCCACGAATTTTGGAGCTTATAAACATATTTGCTAGGAACAAAAAGGTATTTAAGAAAAATTCAATTGATAACGGAACTTGGAGGTGCTTAAGGTTGATTAGCCAATGCGAGACACTGGCTGTGTATTCGTGCATTAAAATCCCAAGACATTAGATACTTTAGGCGGAAAAGCGGAGAGATGGGATTTGCTAAAACTGTTAAGATATAGATAAGTCAATCGAAGCGAGAAAGAGTGGTCATTTTTCGGAAGTTGTTTCGGATTCAGGTGCGAAAAAAGAGAATCTTGGCGCTGTATACATGATATAAGGGTGAAAAAACTGCCCGAGGCAAAAGAAGCTTATGTAATTTGATCAGCATCGGAGAATTTCGTAGTTTCTAAAGAAATTGGGAACGACTCATCGGCTTAGAAAGTCACCTCTTCGATTTTGATGAATTAATTTTTAAGTAGTTTATTTTTGACAAAGGGCTCAAATATCTTTCCCGTTTTTTCTACATTTGCAATTAAGCACATTATAGTTAAGTATAAGTGTTGTTGTAATACTTCTTTACAACAAAGGAAGACTACATAAGTGTACAGTTATCTGATGCATCCATAGCGTCATATTACAATGCTTAAAAGGAGTTCTGCGCATTTAAATCTTTACTTATTTAAGGTGATCCGATTATTTAATTAATTAAATATTTGAATTAAGTTTGTCCTTTATAGGATTGGTGAGTCTTTAATTGATGTGGTTGCGTTATCACTAGGATTGCAACCATTATTATTTTTAACTAGTATTATTAATTTATTGTCAACTATTTAAGCTAAGCACATTTGCATAATATCTACTATTACTTGAATCCGTCTTGGATTGATTGGAGTTCCAGAAGAGTTGCGTGCCCTCGTTATCAGCTCAAGTTGTGTCCCATTATATTTTGATTTCTCCTTCTATGTTGCTGCTCCATACAATTGCCATAACTTTCCCACTTTTAAAGACTGTTCATAAAATTAGTCTTACGGAGATGCTAACGTTGGTTTTAACTTTTCCCAAAGTGCTAAATGTTGATGGAGTGAAGAAGAGAAAATTTGTTGCCCTTAGTCAGGTTACAAATTGGATGTAATCCAAGGGGGAAAACTGAAAGATTAAGAGAGAGGGGACAACAGAGAAGAGAAAATAAATAGGAATTAAAGAAATTGAAACTAAGATAGGGAAAGATGACCATTCCTTGCCTCCCAGGTAGAAGTACCGAAGACTACCAGGGGACGACTAGGATCCAAACCTACTAGCTTAGAATCCAGAGGCGAAATTAATTTCAACCTAGAAAAGAAACTGACGTAACCAACGAGGACATTTTCACTCCTTTGCGGCAGAGAGATGATTATTATTATTATTATAAAAATCGAAACCAACAAAAGCATCTCCGTCAGAGTTTGTTAGAACTGTATGAGTAGTGGTGATGTCTGTAAGATAGAAGATAGCTACAGTTCTACATGCCTACTTTGGGTACGGGTTGGTGCGCGTCCCTCCAGATGTCACCTGCAGCATAGTTAACCAGGCTACACCTGAAAACGTTTTGTGGGATTGCAAATTGAGGTAAAAAAAATGTGTTGAAGTTATGAAACCAGATTAGACTAAAGAGGAAACTACTTGTGGATTTCAGGACTGTAGGGCTTGTAAAGAAAGTGGTAAGGTCAGGGACAAAGAAAATATGTAACGCTATATAAACTGAATAGCCAAAAGAGGAGACTAGGTGGAGTCACGCGCAATTTGCGTGAATTTACCTAAGCTCCGCAACGCCCATTGAGGGAAACAGGCAGATCAGGAGATGTCAAAGAGGGATAAATGGAAGCATCGGAGAATGAAACGGAGCGTCGATCTCAGCCACTCTGATAATAGTCCCGAGATCGGGAATCCACCTCCCTCAGGCCCGAGCAAGAAATTCCTCCTCTTTTTCTCGCGATCTTAATCGACACCCCCCATCCCCGCCAAATCCAATAAATAGACTGCCGATTCTCGACTATCTTCTCGTACAGGTATTTTATGTGTCTCGAACAATTACTCTAAGATCACTAGTCTCCCTTGACGTATATTAGTCCTCAAACGGAGCCCAGCAGCGATTGTTTCCACTCATGAGTTCCTAATTGGGAAACAGATTCGCATAAAGATGGTGCTTCCTCTTATGAGCCGCAAATGATTTACGACTACCATTAATAGGCGCATGTTGTTAGCTTTTTCACTTATGATTGGACAGGAAGCGAGCCATTACGTCCAGATTTCACTCTCCTGAATTTTAAGGTTCAAATTTTCTATTAGAGAGAATCGCTGGAATGCCAGGCAGGGGAAAAGGGGAGATGAGCCAGAAGCTAAACTCACAGGGAGGAAAAACGATTAGTGATTCTCAGATATAAAATTTTGCTAGAGTGCAGCGTATACGTCTGTTTAAATAAATAGATACATAAAAATAAATAGATATATAGATAAATAAATAGATAAACATATGGATAAATAGATAGGTAAACATATATTAATAAATATACAGAAAAATGAGTAGATAAATTGATAGATAAACATATATTAATAAATAGACAGAAAATGAGTAGATAAATAGATAGATAAACATATATTAATAAATAGACAGAAAATGAGTAGATAAATAGATAGATAAATATAAATAAATAAATTAGCGCTTTCGGTCTGTGCCCGATATATTATTGAGGCAAAGCCGAAGAGCGATTGTTCATGGTAACAGAAAAGGACAGTTTGGAGGTCTCGCTGAGTCACTAAAGATGACGGCGGATTTCCAACGCCTGGCTACAGGGTTCGATCTAATTTAGAGGGGACAGAAAATATCGGCACTCGTAGGGAGCTATACGTATAAAGTTGGCACGTCGCCTGTAAGGCATGGGTGTAAGCAGATCTGTCTCTCCCTCTCACACACACGCATTCTCACTCTCACACTCTTTCACACTCTCACTCACACACGCACACACTGTCTCTCTCGGTCTCTTTGTGGGACTTTCTATTTATCTGTCTCTGTCTTTTTTTATTCCTATATCTCTCACTTTATCTCTCTATCCTTCACTCTTTCACACACTCTCTCACTCACACACACGCTATGTGTCTCTGTTATCTCTCTGCCTCTCTCTGTTATCTCATTTCTTTCTGTCTATCTCTGTTCATCTCTCTGTCTCTCTCTCTGTTTCTCTTTCTGTCTGTCTGTGTTTCGAGGCTTCGACAGACTGGACTACGGAGATGTTTTCCAGCTCAGCGAGTGGAGAACAAGAAATCACGGCTACAAACTTGAACTGAAGCGATACCACCGTGATCTGTGTGGGAAATTCTTCACATGCAGTATCTGTGGTAGTTGGAACGCACTTCCTACGGAAGTTGTCAACAGTGAATCTGTTGACCAGTTCAAGTTAAGACTAGATAAAGTCTTGCGAAATCGCCCTTAAGATCCTCGCGAGTGATCTTCGAAGTTGCCAACGGACACCTTCGAAGGTTGCGCCAAAAGTACCCTCCTTGTATGGACCGTAAGGTCTTCTAGGGTACTTATTTTTCTTGTAACTCCTTGTAGCTATCTCTCTCTCTTTCGGGCACAGAAAATATCCCTCTTTCTTCCGGGAACGAAAACTGTCTTACATAATAACCCAAAAAATCGCGGTTTATCCGCAAAACACATCCACATCAGTCCAATCTAAACCTCACTGTTTATCCTCCAAACCCAGCCGCCGTCAATCCAATCCAAACCTCATGAGTTATATACCAAACCCATCCACCATTAATCCAACCCAAACCTAACCGGTTATCCACCAAATCCATTCGCAATTAATCCAACCCAAACCTTACAGGCTATCCGTTAAACTCATCTGGCATCAATCCAACCCAAGCCTAACGGGTTATCCACCAAATACGCCAGACATCAATCCAACTTACACCAGCCTTCAACCTCAGATGCCCCATGTCTTTTGAAATGACGAACGCAGCATTAATTCAATTTGTTGTTTGTCATCACCAATGCTGAGGAATAACTATTATTCTGATAATTATATTGATAATAGTCATTATTATTATTATTAATTTATTATTACTATTCTTCTTTTTTATATCATGCTTCTATACGCAAACGATGGATCACTTACAGAAGAAGCTAACATAAGTAAAGCAGGTAGAACTGTATTTTGAGTGTCAATTTATTAATGATCGAAACTACAGGCAAAGAAAATAGGTGGAGATTCGATGACCCATTATGACCACCTGGGGCACTATAGATCAGGATGGCACGTAGCTCTCCTTAACCCATCTTTCGTCTGTTGCGAAAGGAAGACCAGTTCTTTGGGCGGAAAGTAGAGTTATTTAAAGGTCCAAGAATGACATGAAAAGGTTACGGGCGAAATACCCAGAAATTATTAAACGGATTGATGGATCGTATTTTGGCCTTCTTCTTACATCGGCTTTCCTGATCCTTTTGGCGCCAACCCATTGCGCCAGAGTTCAAGATGAGTACATTGTTTTTGTTCTTTGTACTCATGGCTGCAGGTTTGATACGAGTACTTATACAATCCAAGAATGTTTTCCTTATGTCTTATCGAGGGACGGAAAAGGAGCGGAGTAGTACACAAGCTAATTCGACTGAGATGAAAGGAAGCAGAAACATGTGAAAATGTGGAACAATGTGGAATCAGGTCTACCGAAGATCCCAAGCAAATGAGAAAATTTCGGCTACGCCACTACAGAATGTTTTGACTGGTCGAAAAAGATTTTTATTTCATACAAAATTTAAAGGGGCGGAACGCGACCGGGATATCTCCGCCGGAATGTGTTTGGTAAAGGTTGGCGCAAAGTATATGCTGAATTTGGAGAAAGTGAAAATGTATGGAACTGAAAAAATATATAAACAGACAATGGAATTTTCGGTAAAATGGATGACCCACTGTAACTCTGCTGAACCTAAAGCAGTTCACTCAAGATGGTACTCTGAATTCAGCCAAATATTTCCTGTTTTCGATTTATTCTTAGAAGACGCCGATCACCGCACGCCGAAAACAAATCAAAACCCAGAAACAGCGGCCAAATTAAAGACTCCGAGTGTCGAAAGGCAAAGCGAAGCGACCGATTCCTCTCGAGGCAAAAACGGGAGAACAAGATTTATGTATTTATTTAATTATTCCATATTAATCCAGTGTATAGTATAAATATATTACATTTTATATCTTAATGACAAGTTACAAAAAGTACTTTATACATATATATATATATATATATATATATATATATATATATATATATATATATATATATATATATATATATATATATATATAAATATATATTTTTATATATATATATATATATATATATATATATACATATATATATATATATATATATATATATATATATATATATATATATATATATATATATATATATATATATATATCTCAAAGTAGCACGAGAGAATGATGAAAATGAATCCATTAAAATACATCTGAAAGAGAAAATGGAATAATTTTTCCTTGCAGTAATAAAAATATTACTGCAAGGAAAAATATATTCCGTTTTCTCTTTCAATATGGTTTAATTGATTCATATATATATATATATATATATATATATATATATATATATATATATATATATATATATATATATATACATACAAAGATTAGTTATGGGCCCAAAATAAGTCAGTGACTTTTAGGGCAGAAACTTAAAACTTACGACTAACAGCTAAATAAGCATAACATAATCAAGAATAAAAATCCCTTCATGTTTACGAACACAGAACGCCTTTGTTATAAAAAATATGAACAACTTAGTATACATTTGACAAACTAACCATTGTAGAGATTGCAAATAACGAATAATTATAGTATTTAAATTTAGAGATAAATTAAAAAACGATTTATTTTAAGTGATTATTTCAAAAGATCTGTATTTAACATATTCAACAGTCATATATAAATCATAACATATTTATAATCTGTAAATCAGAGTAATAGTAAACAGTATAATAGTGTACAGTAACAAATAAATACACAATAACAAAAACTGTAATAGAAATTTAGTAAGCCGAAATTATATTGTTTGTAAGAGCTTTTTTGAATTGAGCTAAATTGGTTTGGGATTTGATATTGTCGTCCAAGCCATTCCATATTTTGATAGATTTGTACAGAAAGTTACATTGTGATTTTGATATTGAATACAAGGGTGAAATAAATTTTGTTCTATTGCGGATTTGGTGATTATGGGTATTATCAGCTGTTTGTAACATATTAAATATATAGTTATTATAGGAACAATTTATTGTTTTGTGAAGGAATATGGATGTTTGAAAAACAAAGAGATCATTTAATTTTAAAATTCTGGATTCTTTAAAATATCGATTAGTGTGCTGTTTGTAGTCGAGTTGATGGATAGCTCGAATTGCTTTTTTCTGTAATATGACTAATTTATTGAGATAATTTTCATATTTCCCATACCAACTCTCTATGCCATATGTCAAGTAAAGTTACACCATTGTCATATATGAAGCGTGGAGAATAGATTTAGGAAGAAACTTATTTAATTTATATGATATTCCAATCGATTTTGATAGTTTTGTTGCGATATGCGTAATATGTTGTTTAAAACTCAGATTTTTGTCAATAAAGATGCCTAGGAATTTGATATGAGTAATTTCATAGATTATTCCGTCGCCCATTTAAATATGGGGCAATTCAATATATATTTTATAAGAGAAAAGAATATATTTGGTTTTATCTACATTTATTGATAGTTTATTAACATTAAGGCAAATGAAGACATTTTCGAGTTCTTTATTTATTGTAGATGCAATGTTGCTCGGTTTGTCATATGGCAAGGGAGTTGATAAGGTACTATCATCCGCAAATAATATGAAATTAAACAGAGAAGAGGATTTAACAATATCATTAATATAGATTAAAAATAACAGTGGCCCAAGCACGGAGCCTTGTAGGACGCCAGTTGTAATATTAAAGTGGGATGAGTCTTGACCATTGACGGAGACAAATTGCTTTCTTTCAGTTAAATATGATTTGAACCAATTTTGACAGTTGCCTCTAATTCCGTACATAGCTAATTTTTAGAGTAGAATATTATGGTTTAAACAATCGAAAGCTTTTTTAAAATCAAGAAAAATTGAGAATACAATGTGGCCTTTTTCAATGTTATCATATAAATATTGAAGGTGGTTAATTATCGCGTGAATCGTTGATTTCTGACGTCTAAAACCATATTGGTGTTTATACAACAATGAATTAGATTTCAGAAAATTATAAAGTTTATTGAATGCTATTTTTTCAAATATTTTACTGAACATTGAAAGACATGAAATAGGGCGGTAATTGCTGACGTTTGTGAGGTCTCCGGCCTTTGGTAACGGCGTTACCCGAGCAACTTTTAATACACTTGGGAAGATACCTTGCGTAAATGATTTATTAATTATTGATGGTAAAATTGGAGCAACTATATCAGAGATGTATTTTAAAATTTGAGTGGAGATTGAATTAATACCTGATTTTTTATTTTTTAGTGAACTAATGATTTTTTTTATATCGGCTACGCTTACAGGAGAAAAGAACAAGGAATTTGGTACATTAATCTCATTAAAATACGAAAGAAAAGATTTATTGACAATTTTGCAGGAGTCTGAGATTTTTTTACCTACGTTGACAAAAAATTCATTGAATTCATTTGCTTTTTTCTTATTGTCATCAACTGGTTTGCCGTCAACGATAATTTGTTTACTTTGTTTTTTTCTGTTAGTATTTTTAAGTTTTATCACAGAATTGATTAATTTCCAAGTTTGTTTTATATTGTTTTTCGTTTGATTAAATCGTTCATGGTAATATTTTTTTTTCCTATTTTAATTTGGTTAGTAACTTGATTCCGAAAATTTATATATGTGTGTTCTGGAATTTGACTAAGTTTATAAAGAGAAATGTATTTTTTACGTTTTTTGATGTTATTTATAATTGCGTTTGTTATCCAAGGTTTTGTTTTGTGTTTATATTATATTGTTTTAGATTTTAGAGGACAATTAAGTTTAAAAGCATCGTCTAGCTGTGAAATTAACTCTTCAGTAGCAGAATCGATGTCATTTATATAGGAAATTTCATATAGATTCTGATTTAGAACATAGTTATAGAGGTTTGTTAAGGTATTTTCGTTTATTATGCGGTAGGTTATTGTACGGTTATGATGAACATTATTCGAGTTGAAAAAGGACTTTTGGATCATGAATATAGGAAGATGGTCCGATATGTCACAAAGGAGAATACCGGAAGAGTAATTTTCGGCGTGAACTTTGAAAATATTGTCAATTAGTGTTGCTGAGTTTTGGGTTATTCTTGTCGGTTTTGTTATAATTCGAAGTAAGGAATGAGAATAAAAAGTATTGAGGAAGAACTGAGTTGATGCGTGATTTTCAAAGTTTAATAGGTCGAAATTAAAATCTCCTGTAAATATTATGTCGTCATAGTTTGTTTCATTGAAGTAATTGATTAATTCAGCAATCTTATCTATAAACATCTCAGGGTCACCAGAAGGAGGTCTATATACGGTTCCAATGATTATTGTTTTACCATTTGATTTTACTTCGATAAATAAAGTTTCAATATACGAGGGGCGGTCAATAGGTTTTACGAATCGGTAGTGGAAAACAGAGGAAAGGGGATGGATGTTTATGGGGGTGTTAGGACAAGTTTTGACAAGTCAAGACCTGCAGCCGCACACTCCTGCCTCGTCTATTTAAGAAGCAGTAGCTGATCGCAGATCGTCAGTCACAAATATTTCAACAATGGAGAAGGTTGAGCACCACGCAGTGATCAAATATTTGACCAAGGAAGGCAGGAATGCAAAAGAGATCCATGAACGCATGGTTGGAGTGTACACCGACACAGCCCTTTCCTATGCAACCATTGCTTGCTGGAATAGGGAGTTCCGCCATGGTTGTGAGTCCCTTGAAGATGACTTCGTCCAGGACGCCCATCAGATGTGACCAACGAGGACAATGTGGCCCGTGTGGAGAGGATGATCCTTGAAAATCAACGGGTGAAGGTCGAAGAAATCAAGCGAGAACTTGGTATATCAGATGGAAGTGTTATGAACATCATCTACGACAATTTGGCCATGACCAAGGTCTCTGCCTGTTGGGTCCATTGAAACCTCATGCCATGTGAGTTTCTCCCTGTGCGAGTGCGGATTCAAGGAGTTCAACCATTCCCTCTACAGTCCAGATCTGGCCCCTAGCGACTACTTTTTACTCCGCCAGCTCAAGGCTGCACTGTGTGGACGCCGGTTTGGGGATGATGAAGATGTCCAGCTTGCCGTCCAGGAGTGGATTGAACAGCTGTCGGGAGATTTCTGGTTGTCGGGAATTCGAAGCCTCAGGGACAAGTGGCGCAAGTGCATTAAAGTCGAGGGTAGTTATATTGAAAAATAATAAAACACTTTTCCTCATATCTCGTTTCCTTATATCCGAATTTCAAAACTTTTTGACCGCCCTTCGTAGTTATAGGAAATACTAATTTCGTCAACTTTTTTAGTATTGAGTCTGTCAGATATTTCCACGCTTATACCTCTCCCTATCTTGTTTACGTCGCGTAGTGAATGAAAAGAGTTATAGTTTGGGAAACTGATAAGGTGCTCATTATTATTTGTTAGCCAGCTCTCGGTGAATGCCAAAACGGAAAATTTATAATTAAGTGTTGACAAAAATATTGAAAATTCATCATGTTTGCGTGCAATGAGCGAATATTAAGATTTAAAATGGACAGGTCTGTTTTTTTCAAATGAAAATGTAGTGTTAAATTTATCACAATCATAGGCAGTTCAATTGGAATTTAAAAATTAAAGGTTGCAAATTGCAATTACTTATAAATATATCTATAAACCGTTAAAATTCTATTTTTATGATAACTTTAATAAGAGAAAAAGGAATAAAGTATGTATACGATTGAAATGAAAGCAAGTGAATGCTAGGTCAAAACATAGTTGTTTTTTTTCTCATCTAAAGCAGTAATATTGCCGAAGGTATTATTACTGATCATTCCAGAGATTCTCACCAGTAAAGTCTGCGAGCGTCGAATTGAGGTGTTCCGACATAAAATTTTGAAGGGTAGTTCCGGTATTGATGACTATACGTAGGTCACGGCGACCGGAGCGTGATGGCAGGTAAACGTTGATGGAGCCATCTCTAGTAGTGCAGCCGGAGATCTTTGTGGAGAATTTATTTTTTACTTGGCGGAGGACGAAAAAGATTTTGTTACGATTTGGAGTCAGTTGTTCGTTTCCATAAAATGGAGGTTTGAATTCTTTGCATGCTGATAAGATGTCAGCATTTAGTCTCGCTCTTCAGGGCCAAAGCTCATTATTTGCTGAATTTTTTTGTATTAATGGACAAACAAACGAGCGAATCTCTACCAGAACGTTGTTGAAAAGTAGTGACAAGCAAATTGAAAAGTAAACGTATCCAAGGTCCATATCCAGACTACTTTGAGTGTTAGGGAGGGGAGGGAACGTAACTCTCCGGAACCGTTCTTCGTTCCAACAACGAAGGTAAGATGGGTTTTTGGGGGGCAGGGGCTTTTCACTGTGGTATAGAGCTCATTCGTTTTTCTGGCGGGTCAGGTCTATGGTCCTCACAGTATTCTTAGAGTGATGTAAGCTGGCACTTACATTTATGCATTGTTTACATCCTCGATTATTTGTAGTTTCTTTCTCTTCTCTCCTTATTTATCTCCAACGCTTCTCCTTATTGGGCTTCTCTATTCTCCCCCCTTGGTAAGTGCCATAGTTATTTACTTTCTATTAAAGGGATTCGTCTTTATCTTCGTATCGTTCCTAATTTATCACATCTCCAGCCAATGCAACCCACCTCGATTGCAGAGCAGAAGCAAGTCGCTAATGTTTTGCACGTGGTGGGTTTCGGCAACCCTAGTAGTCTCTGCTTTTAGCCACTCAGTCTATGTACCTTCCATACCTTTGTATATTATCTAACTTCTCTAATTTTTTTACGATAATTACCCAATTTCTGCTGTTAGTTTTTGACTTTTTTAAAAATAAAAAGTTGTTTACCATATAATAAAAAAATAGGGTGATGGGCACCTATAAGAAAAGTAAAATGCTTTGTAATATACGTGGCAGGAGTTCGTTCAACACCGAGCGCGGAATCAACACTTTAAGTGGCGTCACGAGTTGGCCGCTAATTGGACGGATACACTGATACTCACACACCCGAAGGTAAGTAGCCCCCATGCATCATTCTGCTCATAGCCAACCCCGTAAGGGGTGCGGAGATTTGTCTTCATGGCCGCCGTGCTGACGAGACTTAGCGCCCCGTCCGGCCCCAGCTTAGCCTCTTCTTCTTCTTTCTGACAACCTTTGTTTTTACCCCACTCTTTCACTCTCCATACAACCTCTCCCACAACTTTCTCTGGCAGGCCTCTAATTTCACAGGGTAGATGCCGACCAGCTTCCTCTCACCCAACTATTGCGGATCTGGGCTGAGGGGAGAGCGTCCCCTCACCACTGAGCTCCGGTTTGGGTAGTAGGTTTTTAACAACCTGCTTCATCCCCATCTACACCTCCCTTACATCGCCTTTCTTTCTCCTTTCAATGTCGATTGAGTTAACGTCGAGTCCAAAGTGGAGCCGCCATGCTGATGGACCGCCAGGACACTAAGTGAAATGAGAGGCCTCAAATGGCAGCAGTCGGTTTTGCTTGCCCCGTACTCACCCCTCGCAGCGCGGGCTACTGCGTGGGGTGATTAGAGTTTACATCACGTGAAAAGACCAGAAGACCAGAGTCACCATGCCCGTGAATGAAAAAAAAAACTCTCCCTATTTACTCCCCATTCACCAGCGACGGAGCGGGTTTCGGGCAGCTCCAAGGAAAGAATGGAGGTGTGCCCCTGTGCTTTCGCAAGGGACCCTCCAAACTACTACTACCGGAATGGAGGCTTACTCCTCTTCTATACCTACGGTTAAAGGGGACTTCCCATCATCCCCTTCACTGGAGTCGCCTTTGAGCGACTTCCTATTCACGGTGGCAGTGCCCCTTTGCTTTCCAAGAGAACTGCCAAGAAGGCAGGCAGGCTGCCCATTATTGAACGCACGTGGTTGGAGCGCACGATAGGGACAACCCCCTTAGGGTGCGAGGGAAGGTAGGGCTCGTCGGTCCATGCCCAGCAAAAACCTGCGGGCGCGCATAAAGAGCTGAGAGGAGGTCACCTTACGTGCCCCCTTCTATTCCCCAAAGGATGCTAGTTCGCTAGCCAAAGATAAGATGACAAAAGGTACTTCAAATGGGAGCTGCGATATCGCTTGGGGGAGAGGGGCAACATGGAGGCCCCCCTGAGATAGACATGGTCCTCGAGGTGACTCAGCCCCAGCCGGTAGAATCCCCCATAGGGTCGAAACCTGGCTCAGTGCCACTGCCACAATCAAAATGCCAATCGCTTTGCGCCGTGCACAGTGGATTATTTGACTGTACCCGCGAGCCCGGTGTTTCCCTCGACGGTGCTCTCGAGCCGGTGGCGCCCCTGGTTCTGCCAAGGACGCCACCCTGGAGGGTACTACCTTTGGCTATTTGTCTCCACGCCTCTGCTTCTAAATCTTTCACAGCGCCAGGAGAATTGCGTTTGACCTTTTTGGAGCACACCTCGTGTCACGCTGTAACCGTCTAGTGTATACGGATGGCTCCAACTCCCAAGAGGGGGTCAGTTTACACGCCGTATCTCCTCTGTGACACCAAAATTTTTGGCGAGCCGGGTGGATGTCGCGATTATCTTCTTCTGGGTTACTGGACATGTAAGAATTGCGGGGAATGAGGGCGCCAAAGAGTCCGCGAGGACTGGGTGACCAGACCAGCGTTTCGCTCTTCCTCACGTCGATTACATGGCAGAAATACGAGCAGCTCTCCAGACTGCTTGATAAAGAAGATGTGAGACCTTTGCAGGGAATCTAAAGTTGCGTGCCATTGCGCCGCGACTGTTCCGATGGACATACCCCCCAATACCGCGACGGCTTCAAGTTGCTTTCTGTCGTGTCCGAATTGGACACACTCGCGGGACACACCGCCATTTGATGGAGCGCTAGCCTGCGCCTTACTATGAAGACTGCGTTATCCCCCAGACTGTTCGGAGCATTCTTGTTGAATGTCCCAGTCTGGGTCATCTTCGAGCATGCTACCCGTCCCAGTACCGGGATGAGCAGGGTCGCAAATTGCTTGTCCCTTGTACTCGGGATGGGTTCGTGCACACTAACTTGTGGACTTTGTGACTTTTTGGAGCAGCTGGACTCCTCAACTTTATTTAACTCTTTGTTTTTTTTGTTTTTATTCTTTGTAGATTGCACGTTCCTGGTTTGGGGTGAGGCGGGCCTCTCCACGACCCCGGAGCGTGCTTCCTGCTTGTTGCCCTTTCTATTTTTTTTATTTTTGTTTTGTTTTGCATATTGTTATTTTACTGTAGCCCCGTCGTAAGCTGTTTTGAGTACGGCGACTTATGCCTACGTAGGCAGTCGCCAGATGGGCTCCTAAAATAAAATAAATAAAAAAGTGCTCATAGTCAATGGCAACATCTCTATCATTTCCCTCCCCCTATCACAACACAACATACCCACTTTCTCCTCTGCCCCCCACCTTAACTGGGGAAGATTGCTCCCTGCGGATCACGACATTTACCATTGTCGATTGATGTAAAAAACAACCAAAATACTATAACGAAGACCAGCCAAAGGTACTTTCATGTTCGCTATTGATTGTCATTCTCATCTTTATGTGCATTTTCTTATCGAGTCAGTAGATCTCGCCTTCAATGCGAGGGAAGAATGGCGCTACTTAACTTCAAGAATATAAATGGGGAGAGTGGGGAACCCATCTTAATGGGTTCACTGAAAGATGCTATGTGACTCGAACACCCCCTTCGGATTCCTTGTTTTGTTGCGAAATGACTCTCAGGACCTCCAAGGTTGCCCACGAGTACCTGTAAATAGTAGTGAGTAATCCTACGACACCTCTGAAGATCATAAGATGCCTGTGAAGGTCCCACGACGCTTGTGAAGGCCCCACGCGTACTCACTACAGTCTACGACAAGGCTATATAAAAAAAAACAATAATAAGTAAATAACAAGGATGAAAACATCATCGACTAAAAACTAAAACAAAAAGCAAAACAAAGCATAAAGCTAACAAGAAGGAAGCGCGCTCCAGCGTCAGGAATAGGCCCGCTTATCCCCGGCGCAGGAGCATGCGACCCACAACAAACATACAAATAAAGTGGAGAAGACTAGCCTCCTCCAAAAAGTCGTAAGGTCCGCAGGTTGGTGTGCACGAACCAGTCCTGAGTACAAGGGACAAGCACTAGCAACCGCGCTTGTCACGGTACCGGTAAAGGCAAAGTGAGCGAGGATTACCCAGACTGGGACATTCAAAGGGAATGTGCCGAAAAGTCTGGGGGACAAGGCAGTATTCACAGTGGGGCTCAAGCGAGCACTATATCAAATGGTTCTGCTTCTCGCGAATATGTCCAATTCGGAGACGACAAAAAGCAACATGAAGCTGTCGCGGCACTGGGGGTAGGTCCATGGGAACAGTCGCGGTGTAATGGCACACGTAACTTTAAATTCCCCTCGACAGTCTCCCATCTTCTTTGCCAAGTAGCCTTGTATTCCTGCCATTGGCGCCACCAGCTAGAGAACTATACCTAGCTCTCGAAGGAGTTTCTTATCCATAAACACAAAGGGCTTAGGGTATGATTGCCGTTCTCGGGGGCATAGGCAACGTCAAGATTAGCTACGTATGCAGTGAGAGCTGTTAGCGATTGAGGGAGGCGCTGGGCTCGCGCGTACAGGCGAATAATGCACTGTGCAAGGCGCAGAGCAAGTGGCATCTCCCCAGCATTGAAAAGCAGGCTCTCAATGGGGAAGTGCGGAAGGCACCGCCGCCAGGAGAAGGCCTGTGTGGTGAATAGAGTCCACCTTCCGCAATACACGCTTGGCTGTGGATGCATAAAACTCGCATCCGTATTCGAGCTTCGAACGAAAAAGGGATCTATAAAAAGACAATAGGTAGCCCTATAAGCGCTACAGGCGCTGAACGTCACGGAACGAAGAATATCCATGGCGCGGGTACAAGAGACAGTAAGGATGCGAATATACGCCTCCTAGGTAAGGCGTCGGTCAAATACAGGACTAAGGAAACGGTGCGAGTCCACCACTTCCAAGCGCATCCCGTTGAGAAACAAGTCTGGGTCATGATGGAGCCGTGGATGGCGGCATAATTGCACCACCTTAGTCTTAGGCAAGGAAAGCCGAAGCCTGTACGCTTCGGAATAGCGAGAGACGCGGTTCACTGCCTGTTGGAGTCGACGCTCCAGAGTTGTCATCTGGGCCGTGCCAAAAGAGATCGAAAGGTCTTCCACGTACAGCGATATGAAAACATTTTCCGGCACCACCGAGGTGATGCCGTTGATGATCAGGGAAAAGAGTGTGACACTGAGGACACTTCCCTGCAAGGCACCCTCTTTCTGCTCCATTAAGCCGGGGAGGGCTCCCCCTCACCCCTTGCGCGGAATTGACTATCTCGCAAAAATTCAGGTATGAAGAATGTGAGGCGTTACCTCACCTCCATCGTGCGGAGAGTCTCCATGATAAATTATCGCCATGTGGTATCATAGGCCTTCTCCATTCGTAAAACACCGTGGCGTAGTTCTTGATTCGAAGGAAGGCCTCTCAGACGGCATTTTCCAGTCGGTGCAGAGCATCCGACGAGGAGTGCAACTTACGAAAGCTGCACTGTATAGAAGAGAGATGGCCTCCAAGGTCTAGAAAGAAGGCTATTCTAAAATAACCAATTTCTCCATCAACTTGCACACGCATGAGTTTAGAATGATTGGGTAGAAGTCGTCTGGGGTAAAGTAATCTCTTTCCGGTTTGCAAAAAGTGAGTACAGTAGCGATTGGCCAGGAATCTGGTAGGATCCCCTCGACCTAGATCCTGTTGAACAAATTTAACAGAAAGGTCATGGCTTGCTCACCCAGGTGTCGAAGCATGGCCCACAGAACATCGTCTGGACCAGGGCTGGTGTCCGCGAACGAAGCTAGAGCAGAACGCTGCAACTCATTAAAAGTAAACCTGCCGTTGAAGGGTTCTCCGCTTCTGGAGGTAAAGTCCAGTCGGCGGTCTTCCTTGAAATCACGACGCGCATTGAATGATGGCAGAGCAGCATCCCGGCTACATATTGCGGAGAAAGCGGTCGTGAAAGATTCCGCCACGGACGTGGGGCCCGAGATTACGGTTCCATTATCCTGAAGAGCGGGAGGGGGGTTACCTGCGAGAACTTGCCGAATCCCTTTGACTCGCTTCCACACCTATGCTAGAGTGGTTTTTCCACTAACTGAAAGCACGTATGCCTGCCAGTGAAATCGTGCGGGCGACGCTTATAGCGCAGGTAAGCATAACGCTTCTGTTTGAAGGCCGTCTCACACTTGGTTGACCGCTACGGGAGCGGTGGGCATGCAAAACGGCGAGACGTTCTAAGAATAGTATTTAGGCCCACGTCGATGAGGTTGCCTTAGAAGAGTCTAACGGCCTCATCTACCGACCTAAACTCCTCGACTGAGACAGAGAAATCATTTATTTGCCAAAATGTGAACCACCGCGCCCTGTTTAAGTTCCACCGGGGTGGGCTCTAGGGCGGTAGCGGCCCTTAAAATGATATTTGAATGGGAAAGTGATCACTACCATGGAGGCCATCGACCACCCTCCAGCCAAAATCAGGCTGTGCATCCGGAGATCACAAAGATAGATCGAGGCAGGAAAATGAAGCGGTTCTCGGGCATTTATGCGTAAACTTATCCACAATTAAGACAATAAAACCCAGCTTTGGCCCCTGGGATTAAGGATTAATGGAGTAGTCTCACCAGAGGGGGTGTCTACCGAACAGATCTCCAAACATGGGAAATGGACTCGACAAACGATTCACGACGCGGTGGAAGTCCCATGCGTAGAAGTTGTCTGACGGTGGAATATAGGCTGAAATAACAGTATACTCGTACTTCCTATCCAAGTGCCGATGCACAGCTACTCCCTGAAAGGAGGTATCTAAAGCGAATAGAAGAAAGGAGACATCATGCCGGGTGTAAATCGCGCATCTTTTCGCCCGTACCCATCCCGTAGTGGTAGGGTCGCAAAACTTTTATACCCTGGGAGGGTGGGCACGGTGCACGCGCCAGCATGGTCTTTTGCAAAAATATAGCTAACGGGGAGCGGGAGGAGACGACCCTCCGCAGCTCCTCCCATTTGGCCGGGAGTCCGCGGCCATTCCATTGGAGGAATATGACCTCTAGGCCTAGCTAGGAGGATATGCGGGGATCCTCTTCGAACAGAAAAACTTCATGGGAATGGCCGTACGCTTTCCGGAGGCATAACTCTAAGCACTGTTGACTGGACAATTCGCTAAAGGCGCTGTCGCCTTCAAAGAGTTATCGGGGGAGGTTGGGCTCACCATGTGGTCTTTTCCTCCCTCCTCCTCGAAACCTTAGGCGAGCGGGGCAGCTTCGGATGCAGCATCCACAGTCTCCGAGACCCCTAGCTTACCACTGGGTTTGGGCGGAGGAGCCGAAGCTCCTTTAGTGCTGTCCTCCTTTCGGGGGGCAGCTTTAGGAACCCCGGAAGATGGCCTCGCGATCATATTCAGGGGTGTCGCTTCCTGTGAGTCTAACGACTTGGTGGAGGCGCGCAGCTTTTTCACCTTACATACAGGAATCGGTCACGATGTGGGAAGGGAGGAGAGCCCTGGTTTTAGCCCTGGTTGCGTTTGAACCCTTTGTGCCGCTAGCTTTACCATGGGAGCGCTAAGGGTGGGTAGAGCCCGCAGAAGGCTTCCGAATGAGCGTGAAAACTACCATACATGTACATGTACATGCTTTTAGTTAACGCAAGTTAATAGAATTTACAACGCACATGGAACTGTATGTAATAAATACAATATAATGATCAGAGAAGCAAAATAGCGATCAGGTAAAACTTTATAAGGACAAGAGTGAAATTTGACAAAATGCCCATAAAGGTAACCTTTCCCCTCCCAATTTCTTAACTCCCCTTCCTCTTAAATTATGGAAAGGCTAGGGGCAGCCGGGATTCTAGATCGCCTGTAACCCTCAAATGTAGATATTTCCGCCTGTTTTTAAGCCAAGCCAGAATCAGCTCTCCGAAATGTAACGGGTCGTTTTTGCTATTAAGCTGACGCTTGTCCATCTTCGATTTTGTTACTTCTAGACGTCTCTGGGCAATTGACACTATATACTCTGCTGTTCTTTTTCACCACCTCTGTGAACTTTTGGGATCTCTCAGACTGCTCTCAACTAGTTACGCTCGTGCGTTTCATCTCATACACAATCTATCCGCATTGGTAATGATGTATGTCGGTCGGCAGAAGTGCATTTTGGTGTTTCACAGGGGTCAGTTCTCGGTCTACTTCTTTTTAGCATTGATATTCTCCTTGATATTCTTATGCGTGGTGACAAGTGCATCTGTCCTTTTCTCCATCTTCCTTTTCTGAAACTCTTAGAAACCTAGTAAGCGCTTATAACACCATCATTGAATGGCTCTTGGACTGTGGGGGTCGAAGATCGAACCTAGTAAACATTTTTATGAAAAATTTAAATGGTTCACACATGAACCTAGGAAACATTTGTTTGAAATTTAAACGGTTCACACATTGAACCTTATAAATAAGAAGATAAACTTCCCGCTGTTAATAGCCCTCTTTTGTAAATAGGAAGATAAACTTCCCGCTGTTAATAGCTCTCTTTTGTAAATAGTAAGATAAACTTCCCGCTGTTAATAACGTTTTTTGTAAATAAGAAGATAAACTTTCCCCTTTGCAGTATTTCTCCTTCGTAAACAGGAAGTTAGACTCCCCAGTACGCAGTACGATATCTTGTGTCGGCCATACGTAGTTCCGTACAAAAATAGATCTTGTTCATGAAGTCCCGTGGAGAAAATATGAAAATCGATGGCGTTCTTGACATTCCTTCCTTCTACTTTTCCTCCTTTGCCGGCCGTGAACTTCTCTGTGAGCTCAATTTTTGTTGATTTTTTCCAAGTCTAAAAATTCGGAAATTGATTTGATTTGATTTGAGGGAATAAGTGGTTAAAATGTGTAGTAGTTGTAGATTGTGTTGAAGATTTGTTATTGCCCTAGAGCAGAGGGCATCCTAGGCATGTTTCTTTTTCGAGTTTTGTTTTCTTCCTCCATTTTCGTTTGGTCAGCGCTAGCTGACCTTCCTGCAGTAGTTAACTACTCTTGCCTTGTTTTGTTTTGTTTTTGCTTTTTCTTATATATATATATATATATATATATATATATATATATATATATATATATATATATATATATATATATATATCTCTTTATGTGTATAAATAATCTCTCTATATATTATTTTTTTCGCCTTTGTGGGCATTTCGCCCCATTTGCTTGCCTTGTTTTATTTAATTTCTTTTCATTATGTTTCGTTGGGCACTACGCCTCTTTTTATTATATTCTTATTTAATTTATGTTTGTGTTATGGGCACTTCGCCTCTTTTGTCTTCTTTCTTGGTCTTCATTTAATTGTTTGGAACTGGGCACTATGCCTCTTTTATTTTAATGTATTTAATATCTGTAGTTGGGCACTTCGCCTCTTTTATATTTCCTATTTCTTAACTTGGCTTATTTGTGGAGTCAAATTGAGTAGTGGTCTGGCGAACTGTATCTTGCGTCCCGTTAGGTAAATACTTCTCGAAATCTAAACAAGGCTACTTGGTTTTCCTGGGAGCACATTCTTCCACTGGGGAATAGTGCTCTCCTTGTAGCTCGTCCAATAGCTTGCCGCGGTATTTCAAGGTCCGCATCTATCTGTGGGAGGATATCGAGTTCGATATTTTTTCAGGTCTTTCTCCCTAGCCTCTGGAGGACTATATTCAGTGGCTCGGGTCCAGCTCTTGCGTGCAGTTCCGTCTGCCGAATATAGTCCAATCTCCTCGCGCCGGTTATAAGCAGGGTAGCCTTGTTCTGGACTCTCCGCATAAGTTTGAGAGAGGTTGAACTGGCTGCCTGCATAACCACCGCGGGGTACACCAGAACTGGTCGCACTAGAATGTACAGTTTCCAAGTTCTCTTTTAGCTAGGGAGATTCAGCGGGTGATATGCGCCTTATACCCCGTTGAGGTGAGGCGCAGACCCAGGACTTTACTCTCGTTAGAGTACGGATAAAGCTCGTCCCTTTTCCGGCGGTTTGTTTTGATTTTCCACATTCTTTCGAATCGGTTGATGTTTTCGATTTCGGTAGCTGTCTCTTTGCTTGAACTCCAGCGTTCCTATAGGAACCGGGGATTATTTTAGTGATGTCGTCTGCATCTGTCCTTTTCTCCATCTTCCATTCCTGAAACTCTTAGAAACACAGTAAGCGCCTATAACACCATCATTGAATGGCTCTTGGACTGTGGGGGTCGAAGATCGAACCTAGTAAACATTTGTAAGAAAAATTTAAATGGTTCACAAATGAACCTAGGAAACATTTGTGTGAAATTCAAACGGTTCACACATTGAACCTTATAAATAAGAAGATAAACTTCCCGCTGTTAATAGCCCTCTTTTGTAAATAGGAAGATAAACTTCCCGCTGTTAATAGCTCTCTTTTGTAAATAGGCTGGAGGCCTAAGATCTTGAATTGTAGACCTCTTAGCCAAACCTTGTCGAAGACCTTCTGTACATCACGCAAAACCACGTCTACGTACTTCCTATCAGCTTTACAGCGGGCTAGCTTTTCGGTTAGGAGGGCAAGGGCTGTACCAGTCCCCCGTCTCCTGCAGAACCCGTGTTGTTGAGGGTTGTGAGCTTCCAGCTCGGTCAGCTGATCTTGTAGCCTATTGGCTAGAAGCTTCTCGTAGATTTTGCCTACAAACTCCAGGAGGGATATTGGCCTGTAGTCCACCAGTTAATCTGGGGGTTTGTTTCCTTTAGGGATAAAAATGATTTTAGCCATTTTTAGCCCATCGGGAAAGGATCCCATATTCAGGGAAGCGTTGAAGATGTTAGTGATTCCCTGAATGATCTGCCGGGGGGCATGCACCAGATTGTTCTTAGTGATGCCCGTCCAGCCTGGCGCCTTTTGTTTAAAGGTTTTTATGACTTCCATGACCTCTACCGTTGTTATTGGTCGGCCATGGTCCGCCATTTCCCTCCCTTCGTCGACGTAGGCTTGTGGGTGCGTTTGATGTATGATCTGGTTGAGCTCTTCAATCAGATGGTCTTCGAATTCCTGGTGAAATTCCGCATCGTCCTCTGGTGGTATTGAGAAGATTTCCTTCCAGAACGTGCGGAATCTTTCCTCCAGGACCGCCGGATCCTCCAAGTAGTCATCACCCTCCTTGATGCGGGTCTTTTCTCTACTTGGTAGGCCTTTTAGCTTTTTCACCAGGCGCCAGAATTTATCGGGGGCCATCTCACTGTCCAACCTGGCTATTAGGCTGTTCCAGATCTCAGCCTGTTGTTGGTTAATAGCCAGCTTTAGCTCGTCGCGTAGGCGACGGAGTAGCGAGCTTCGCTCCCGATTTGTACCCGCTCTTCTTATCTCCTCATACACATCCCTGTGCTATTTGGCGATCTCTTTCATCTCTTCGATCCAACGAGATTGTGGAAGAGTCTTGTACCCTGTCATGGGTACGCACTCGCGGTGAGCCTCGATGATGAGGGCTGTTATCCTTTCCAGCTCCCCGTAAATCTCTTTTAGAATAGCCTCGCCTAGGTCGGCTGGTTCGTAAACGCCTAGGATTTCTCCGTAGTGTTCCCAGCCGGCCGAGGCATAGCTTTTTCGGAGAGGGACCGAAATCTGGATCGGAGTGAGTGAGATGGTTGTTAAGATCGCAATATAGTCGCTGGGCACTGCTGGTCCTGGCTCGCTATAGTAATTGAATGGGAAGCCATCGCTTGTCATGACTATGTCGGGCTTGGTTGCTGCCCGTGAGGTGATATAGGTAGGAAATTCCGGTCCTATCCTCTGGGTGTTTTTGCGTCTCATAATCATTTTCAAGTTATGGCCTCTGTTATTCGTGTTACCATAGCCAGCCGTTCGGCATCTGGCGTTGAGGTCGCCCCCAAGGAATACCATTCTGCCGTGACCGAACAAGGTGTAAAAGTTGTTGAGGGGCAGGTACGCTCTACGAGGGGGTTGATACGCCGCAGCGATCACGAGGTTTCCCACTATTGTAGGCATCTCTATCGCCACGAATGACTCGTCCAGTTCTGGAAGGTGCCTGAACGAGAGATTCTTTTTGATTGCAATCGCGGCGCCGTCAAACCTCTCTTGAGAATGGTTCTTTGCAACTACTCTGTAGCCCGGTATCTTTATTTGGTACAATGTTGTGTTGATACCGTGCTCCAAAATTAATATGATGTCATGGTCTAGCACACGGAATATGTTTCCATACGCCATTGCTTTTCCCTCCCATCCATTAACATTGAGTGTTGCAATCTTCAACCTGTTGTTCGGGTTTTCCATTCTCTTTTCTGACTCCTAGTGTTTTACGGTGAAGGGACGCTTTTTCCCAAACTTTTTAAATCCTCTTTCTGTTTTATCCTTAATCTCAGCCATATCCTCTCCCACTTTGATTACAACAGATTTGAGAATACCATTCATTCCTTCGTCAACTTCAGCCTCTGATACTGCAGCTCCCTTCGGGATAGCTCGCTTCTACACTTCACCATTCTCATATGATTTAAAACTTTGCAGCCCGTGTTCTTCTCCAATGGGAAGTTTCTCTTGTGCAACTCCTCTGCTCTTGACCTGTGCTGTATCCCTATTTAATACAGAAACATTTTCAATACCGTCATTAACCGCATATTATTAAAAGCCATCAAATATACTAGGAGCAAGCCAATACAATATAAATACAGAATCAAGCGGTAGATCATCGATTTGGCTCTAATTGATTTCCTTCCCACCTTTGATCTCTAACAACGTACCTTTAACCTTAGTCCTTCTCTAATCAGATTAATATCCTCACACACATGTATCACGTAGTTCATTGTAACCTTATCGCTTGTCCAGAAGAATAGAAATTTGATGTATATTTATCTTCTTTGTAATTTTAATATTATTAATAGTAATATTATTATTGTTCCCTTTCTTTGCATTAGATTTGTATAAATGCATATAGGAAACTAAAGAGTTAATTGTGACTGCTCAGTTTCAGCCCGATTCATAACGCCGAATTTAAGCTCTCGCAACTAAGGAGGAATTTCTATGCAATTAATTTTGCATTGGGAGCTAGATAATCTGGAAAGATAGAAAGAAGAAACGAAGATCGGTTACTTGGAAAAGCAATTGAGCACTTCTAAGAACCATTTGACCGTACTTCCTCTTCTCTATTCATACAGCACACCTCATCCATCATTCACCTTTCCCCTACTGGGAACTTAAGAATTGTTTTCACAGGTTGCCGTAATTGATATTATGGCGGCCTAAACTCCTCACCCCATCCTCTCCTGCTTCCTTGCGCGTAGCTGAGTGTAATGGCACTCAAAACCTAGTTGAAACGATGACCGTCATGCACAAGCATCTTTGTGCGTGCCGGAAGCAGCTTTGATATCCAAACCCGGAGAAGGCAGCACATCCCAGGTGGTGGGAGTTGATTTGATCACCATCCATAATTAAGTCCACCATGAGTCGTGCTTCAGGAGGGCCTACCTGGTTTCATCCACTCATCCAGGCAGTTACACGGGCTGTACACGCGCTGTATTCTCATCAAAAGGACTAATCAAATGTTACTCCCAAGCAAAATAAAAAATACAGGTATAAAATGGAAAAAGGAACAACACCAAGAAATGGGTTCTGCATGAGTCACCATAAACGACCGCTAAGGTGAGAAAAGAGCACATCTTCGTGTCCTCGCAGGCAAGAATGAACCAGTCCGAGAAAGAACCCTGCAAAACTTCTAATCGAATAATCGGACAAAGCCGTAGTTCTGCCCAGGCTAAAGTACAGTTCAATGGATAATCCGTACTCTGAGATACGGAAAAAATCTTACCTGCTGCTAAGTGAAGAAGCAAGCCAGAAACTCGCCAAGATAGGCCTCGAACGCAGACTCTACCCCCTTCGGACGTTACATCGAAACGAAGAGATCGGTCATCTTCAGGTGAATCGAACCTTGGGTAGGATCGCAGTCGGCACAGGAAATAAAAACGAAACTGGGAAAGCAACAAAAATCGTCAACCATCAAAGACATAATCAACTTCAAGAACTAGAGCAGAGGAGAATATATTCATATCTTTAAAGTTATTTTTCAAACGACCCAAATGGCTAAGATGACAACCGAACAAGGCCTGCTCGCATTACATTCCAAGGTCTCATCAGATCAGATAGAACGAGAAACATTTGTCTCTGCTAGGTGTGCTTCACATACTACACCCAGGAAAAATAAATTACCAAGAAATGCACCTACGAAGGAAAAAAAACATGTTCCGAATATGCAAATCAAGAGCATAGGTGGGAAGAATGAAAAATCAATACAAAAAATGCATTAACTGCGAGAATGTAGATAGAACCCTAGCGATTTCATGCCTAATTAAGAAACATATAATAAAAAAAAAAATGCAGACCTCAACAAAGAAAAGGAACGGAAAAATAATATCACCTAGGCCGTGGCAACAACACAAAGACTAACAAAAGCACCTGCATCACAGAACATAGTTGTAAACATCGAAAATAGCATCTAGCCAGATCATATCTTCTGCATAATGCAAGTTAACTTCGTGCATATAGCAAAACACAGATTGTACACAAAGTAAATCAATATGATGCTTGAGAAATACGGCAAAAGCGATCGAAAGGTCGTTTACATAGAGGGTAGCGAGAACATCTTCCGGCAGCACCGAGGTGATGCCGTTGATACGCAGGGCAAAGAGTGAGAGACTGAGGAAACTTCCATGCGGGACACCCTCTTCCTGCTCCATTGGGCCGGAGAATGCTCCCACCACCCATATGCGGAATAGAAGAACTCGCCAAAATTCAAATATAAAGAAAGATTGGGAGGCGTTCACTCGACCTTATCGTGTAAAGAGTCTCTATGATACCGTATTGACATGCAGTATCATAGGCTTTCTCCAGATCGGAAAACCCCAGTGGTGTAGTGCTGTCTACTAAGGAAGGCCTCGCATGCCGCACTTTCGAGCCGGATCAGAGCATCCGATGTGGAGTGGTACTTGCGGAAGCCGCACTGTGCGGAAGACATATAGCCTCCGCTATCCAGAAAAAAGGCTAATCTAACCCAACTCATTCAGAGTAAACCTGTCGTTGAAGTGTTCTCCGCATGTGGATTCAATGTCTAATGAGCAGCCTTCCACCACATCACGACGCGCATTAAATGCTAGCAGATCAGTCTCCCGGTTAGAGAATGCGGAGAAAGCAGTCGTAAAGGATTCTACTACAGTCGTGGGGTCTGAGATTGTGGTCACATTTTCCTGGAGAACGGGATGACAGTCCTACTAGAACTTGCCCTGAATCCTTTAGACTCTCTTCCACACCTCTACTAGAGGGGTCTTCCCGTTAAGTGATGACAGGTATGCTTGCCATGAAGAGCGGCGGGCGTGCTTCGAAATATATCGGAACCTACCCCTATCCCGACGAAATTCACCGACAGTGAAATCGTTCAGGCAGCGCTTATATCGCATGTAGGCATAACCCTTCTGTTTGAGTGCCGCCTCGCACCCGGCTGACCACCTCAGAAGTGGGCGGTGTGCAACACGGCGAGACGTTCTAAGAATAGTAGCTAGGCCCACGGCGGTGAGGGTGCCGGAGAATAACTTAACGGCTTCATCAACCAACCTAAACTCCTCGATTGAGATAGATAAATAGGTCATTTCCTGAAATGCGGACCACCACGACCGCGCCAAGCACTACCGGAGCGTGCTCTCGCGTGGCATTGGCTCAGAAAATAATATTTGAATGGGAAAGTGATTACTACTATGGAGGTCATCGACCTCGCTCCACCTAAAATCAGGCTGTGCATCTGGAGAGCAGAAATATAGATAGGGACAAGAAAATGAAGCGGTTCTCTGGCAATGATGCGTAAACTCTTCCACATTTAGGATCCTATCTCCAGCAAGTAGATCAGGTCGGCAAAGACTTGACTGATGGGATTAATCGAGTAGTATTCGCAGATAGCGTGTCTACCGTTCAGATCTCCGAGCAAGAGAAAGAGCCCCGGCAACCGTGCCACGACCCGACGGAAATCCCCCGCGTTGAAGTCGGCTCACGGTGAAATGTACGCTGAAATAACAGTATACTACCTATCCAGGTGCAGTTTCACACCTACTCTTTGAAAGGAAGTATCTAAAGCTAAGAGAAGAAAGGAGACATCATGCCGGGTTTAAATCGCGTATCCTTCTCCCTGGCCCCCATCCCCTGGTGATGGGGTCGCAAAACCTTACACCTCGGGATGGTGGGCAGTGGTCACGCGCCCAGCATGGTCTCCTTCAAAACGATAGCTAACGGGGAGCCTCCGCACCTCCTCCCAGTTAGCTCGGAATCCGCGGCAATTCCATTAAAGGAATGTGTCCTCCAGGCCTAGCTCGAGGAAATGCGGGGGCCCTCTTCGAAGAGAAGACCCTCACGGGAATGGCCGTACGCTTCCTGGACTCAGAATTTCGGGCGCTGTTGTCCGGACAATGCGCTGAAGGGAGTTTGGGCTCGCCATAAGAGTCTTTTCCTCCCTCTGCCTCGAAACTTTAGACGAATGGGGTGCTTCGGAGGGGGGTTGCCTCTTTTTGAGGGTCCACCGTCTCCGAGTCACCCAGCCCACACTAGGTGTGGGCTAAGGAGCTGAACATCCTTTAGTGTGGTCCTCCTTTCGGGGGACAGCTTTATGAACCCCGCAAGATGGTTTTAACCACCAACTAAAGGGGTGTTGCCTCCTGTGAGTCTAACGACTCGTTGTAAGCACGCGGCCGTTTTGCCCTACTGGAAACGGTCACGCTGGGGGACGGGAGGGGAGCCATGATTTTAGCTGGGGCTGGGTATGAACTTTGTGTGACGCCAGATTTACTAGGGGAGCGGCCGGTGTGCTAGAACCTGCAGAAGGTTTCCGAATGGGCACGGAAACGACCGTGCTCGCAGGCCCTGGAGGGGCCATGAGCAGAGGGTGTCTTTCTAATCATTGAGGCATAAGACGTCTCAGGCAGAGATGCGCAATTCAGGAACAAGTCCTTAGTCTCGCGAAATGAGAGATGATCCTGGGCCTGAACTGCCATGATTTACTTCTCAAGGAGATATGCAGCACATTGCTTCGAAGAAGCGGGGCGGCTCTCCGCAATTGACACACTTGGCCACACACAATTTGGAATTAACGTGTGCTGGCTTGGAGCAACTTAAACAGACTTCGGGTGACCACGACTTTGTGCACCGACTGGAGCGATTAGTATGGCCAAAGCGGTGAGAGTAGTACCCCCTTCCGCGGCAGTGGCACGAATGCCTTCACGCAGTAGCGATACCAACCGGCACTCATCGATTCAGGGAGCTTGTCACAGTCGAACGAGACGAAGAGAGTAGGGGTGGGTCTCAAGGCCCCTCCCTGTTTTCTCATCACACGCTCAACCTTGACCGCCCCATGGTCGGCCAGCTCTAAGGTGATGTCGTCTATGGAGTAGTCAACGAGTTCCCTCGCATAAACCCCTTTTTTCACAAAGTTCATGATAGAGTGCGACTTCACACTCACCGGCCTGCCATCAACTGTCCACAGGGCACTAATCATGGCCGCCTCGGAGGGATTTGACGTTACCTTCGGCTCTCTACCAATCACTCTAAAAGGCTCTCAATTGATGGATCATGTTGCCTTTAGCCAATATGCTGCCAAGAGTGGAGCGTATGACGATAAAGCGTTTTAAACCAGCAGGCTCAAACATGCTAGGTAGTCAGAAGGGCACAATCATGGCCGCTTCGGAGGGATTCGATGCATTCGCCAGAATGCTCCAGTCCGAGAAACGAGTCACCTTCGGCTCTCTAACAATCACGCTAGCCAACATGCTGCCATCAGTGGAGCGAATAAAGAGGAAGCGTTTGAAGCTCGGTGGCTCGCCCCCCCCCCCCCGTAGCCTCTAAATGATGGGCCTCGACGTAATTGAGGTTCTGCTCTGCGCACTTTCAATATTGATCTTGGTCAGGGAATCTCCAACCAGGGGAGCACTGGAGCCGGACGTGCCGATCTTGGCTTGGTCGCTTACCGAAACTGCAGAGGCTCCGTCAAACCCCATGGCGCCCACGGAGGGAGAGGAGCCCTGAGTCTTTTTGTATTTTTCCTATTCTTCTTTTTATTAGGAGAGGAGGGCAAGGAATGAACCTGATTCTCTCTTCCGCCGGTAGCAGCTCCTAGAACAGATAAGTTGGACTTGGCAAGATTCTTCTCCGAAATGGAGACGGTTCTGGATTTACAGGAGCAGCAGACGGGAGCGGACATCCCTCCTCTCCTTGTTAGGCCTTGGAGACCGGTGCCGTCTTAGTAGAAGCCTGCATAGGGTTAGACACGTGTTCTGTGCTTGGCACCGATCCCGGGTTCAACATATGGAGGATCATACAATCTGTGGCTGGGTCACCTCAGGGTGACCCTGGGTCTAACTCGGGGGGGGGGGGTATACGTGTGGCTATGCCTTACCGAAACATCACAGGTCCCATTCGAGGTACCTTTTGTCATCTAATCTTTGGCCAGTGAACTGGCATCCTTTGGGGAAGAGAGGAGGGCACGTACGGTGACCCCCTCTAAGCTCTTTATACGCGCCGCAGATCTTTGGAGGGCATGTCCGACTGGCCCCCCTGCCTTTCCTCGCCCACTTAAAGAGGTTATCCCTATCGTACCCCTCCCACCAGGAGCGGTCAATTATGGGCGGCCTGCCTACCTTCTTGGCAGTCCCCTTGGAAAGCAAAGGAGTGACTGCCACTTTGAATAGGAAGCCGTCCAAACGCGACTCTAGAGAAGGGGCTGATGGGGAGTCGCCTGTACCCTTAGGCATAGGAGAGAAGTAAGCCTCCTCTCCTAGTAGAACTAGTTTCAAGGGTTCCCTGCGAAAGCACAGAGGGGTGGGGTAACCTCGATATTTTTCCTTAGAGCTCCCCGAAGGACGCTCCGTCGCTGGTGATTTTTTTCAAATCATAGGCATGGTGACTCTGGTCTTTTCGCGGGACGCAAACGCTAATCACTCCACGAAGTAGCCCGCTCAGCGGGGGGTGAGTACGGGGCTGTTAAAGCCAGCTTCCACCATTTGAGGCCACTCTTCCATGCTGATGGGGTACCATCAGCATGGCGGCTCCACCTTGAGCTCAGCGCAAAATCGCTAGAAATTGAAAGGAGAAAGAAAGAGGATGTGAGACAGGTGTGGGTGGTGATGAAGCAGGTTGTTAAAAATCCACCACCTCAAACCGGTGCTCATGGGTGAGGGGACGCTGTTCCCTTCCCTTAAGCCCGATTCGCAATAGTTGGTTGAGAGTAAGCTGGTCGGCATCTACCCTGTGAAATTAGAGGCCGACCAGAGAAAGTTTTGGGAGAGGTTGTAAGGAGAGTGAGGAAGTAGGGTGAAAACGAATGCTGTCAGAAAGAAGAATTAGAAAATGCTAAGCTGGGGCCGGACTGGGCCCTTATTCCCTTCAGCACGGTGGCCAGGAAGGCAAATCGCCTCGTCCTTTACGGCGAGGAAGCCTTACATTGCCCAATATGTTTTACGTAATAATCTTCACGCAAACATTGAACAATAAGCAGATGAATTTAGCCCAAAGAATTCAAAACTGGGCCTCCAGATTCATCTCAAACAAGATAAGAAATGATCTACAAATATAACTAGAACTTTACCGAAGAACAACAAAGGAATTAATAAACCAAGTAATGCATGAACGTGCGACAAACATATGGAATAATATATAATAATTGAAAATCACATGACACGTGATATATAGATGTATTTAAAGGCCCAAGGAAATGGAAATTGGTAACACAACCCGGAAAAACGCTAAGGAGAATATTACTTGAACCAATGAAAGCTTAAGAAGGAAAATGGTTAAAATAGTTTGCCCTTCTTTCCGTTCTCTACATCTCCCATTTTTCTTCTTAAGCTTTCATTGGTTCATGTAATATTCTCCTTAGCGTTTTTCCGGGTTGTGTTACCAATTTCCATTTCCTTAGGCCTGCAATACATGGAATAATATATCTGAAACTTACACAAGAGGAGATAGACAAACTAGCTATATCTGATCATAAAATCCGATATAGGTAACAATTTGACGGAAGCAGAAAGAAGACACAGCTGCATATTAATTTGATATTCCGCTAAATAACAAAATAGAAAACCAAAATAAACAACCAAATTTAACAACCGAAAAAGAAAAGCAAAATAGACAACTGAAAATGAGACCATAGAACAATAGAATGATGAGAAAAAGAATATGTAAAACCATAAGCAAAATATGCAAAAAAAGCAGAAAACGCAAATAAAACAAACATATGATACAAACGCTCTAATGAGCCAAAAATGAAAAAAAGGCTGGAATGCTACATATACAATCAAATTCACACCAAAGGAAGTAAAACACAAATACAAAATCCCGAAAGCGTTTGTTAGGCAACCTGCCAAAAATCGTGATCATATTTCACAATATTATGACAATATTTTCTACCTATCCTATTTTATTCTCCAACACATAAAACTCTGTTGCTATTATAACCCTTTTTGATGCAAAAACAAACATTTAATTTATTGAATTTCTCAAATTATGTGAAAGATATTTCTGAGTGAAATCTCATTTAATTCTACTGGTTGAATAAATGTGCATTAACTCATAGTGTACCAACATAATTGTTGACCATTTAAAAATGTTAGTAAAGAATTTCAATGAGAGATTTGGCGATTCAAACGCAATGAATTTTCCCTCTTGCTTAACTAAACCATTGCTGGTGGACGTTTCTAATGTTCCAGTGCAATATGAAGAAAAATGATTAGAATAACAACATGATGAATAACTGAAAATTTTGTTCAAAATAAAAGGTACATCATGTGGCTATATAACGAGATTGAAAGGAAATATCCCAACACTGCTACAGTAATAGGCAAATTTTGATTCGTTTTGCCTCTTCCTATTTTTTTGAATGCGTCTTTAGTACTGTTGACGATTTGCTCTGAGTCAAGAGTAACCGACTAGAAATTACAAAAAAGGTGGTGATTTGTTATCGAATCTGACAAAATTGTCTCCTCGAATTAATGATATCTGCCATATGCGACAGGCACAGGGTTCTCACTACACTAAAATTAGTCACTTATTCTTTTATGGTCAATAACTAATAATTAGTCTTTTGTACTCAATAATTAAAATTACAATATTAAAAATAGTTATAATTTTTTACTTTTCTTTTTAACTGCCAGTAGGGTACACGTTTTTCTGAAAAGTTATAGTTGGGCTTCGGGAAAAGAGGTTGGGAAAATCTAAACACACTTTAGCTTTATTTTAGTCGATAGACGCGATTTCTTTGAAAACTCATGACCATGAAGAGCGGAACATAAAATATTGTTATTATTAGATGCGGTACCAAGGTAGGCTAGCCATTGTAGGATATAAAACGTCTGCTGGTCACCGAGCTCAAGTTCGAACCCATTTTCAAATAAGGGAATTCCCGGAATGCTTAACACCTTTAAATCGTTCAATGATCAGTAGGGCTAATTACAAAAATGATGTTATATACATCAAATCTGACTGACCATTGACCGATCAGATAATATCATCAAATTAGATAAATAAACCTTTGCTCTCTTTGATACTTAGGACAAGTCCTAGGAAACCTTTAGCACAAAGAGAAAGATAAAATAAATTTTCTCCAAATTCCTTCAATGTTTTGGGGGATGTGAAAAGGAAAAAACTTTGGTTGCCTACTTATCGCCCATCCTTGTTTAGGTAGAGGAGGCAAGAAGCGCGGTCGATAAGTTAACTTCATTGAATTGGTTCAGACACAAATTTCAGTCTAAGTAGATGACTGCTTCAGTTAGGATGAAATGATGATCCTTAAGAAACGAATAGAACATTGTGTAACCCAACGAAAGGATATTCATTCAAAGACCAAAGAAGATAAATGGGACAAACAGGTTAAAAATAAAGGCAATAAATGGAAAATATAGAAGAATAAATCGACAAAATAACGGAGACACTTAAAGGGACGAATTCGAACAGTCTTAAGGTAGATCAGAAACTTGCAGACATAAATATTGGTACGGCGCAAAGAGAATAAAGAACAAATGCGATAAAAACAAATAAAAGAAGACAAAAATAAACTAGTTAAAAAAGGAATCGATGTTGATTGGAAGTGTACAAAATCTCTAGCAACGAGAGCAAATTAAGGAGAGTTGCGTGTCATTCTAACCGTAGGCGTCTTGGATAGTCTCCTCTCTGGCTACTTGGGCTATATATTCCCTCTTCCCCATTTCCACTTCCCCTAATTAAGAACGTCTATTCAAGAGCTTTATGGTGCGGATTTCCACGTTGTTTTCACTTATTTTAACACAAAATTTCTAAATTACTGTTATTAAGACATGTACAACTGTTCATTTTACCCCATTTCTCAAAGAAGAAAAACTCTAGGAATAAAATTATCCCATCAAATAGTTAAATCATTAAGTGTAGTTAAATATTGAAATTTGTGGTTTCTGGTTAATTTTTTTAGTTGTAGAGATAATTTGTTTTCTGGCATTGCTACCGCCTAAAATTTGCTTCCACAAATTATACTGAAAGCATCTACAACGTAAATACAGACACACGTGTACACAGCCGATAGGAGGCGAACCAACTCATGTAATTCAAGAGGAAACGAATATTTTAAATATTGAGATATTTATTTGTCCCCTGATTTGAGTTCTTCGGTTAGTGCTGGAAATCAGGAATATATTTATAAAACGTAAAGTGCAATCGATACATAACTAAATAACAGTAAATATCAAGGTGTATAAAAAGTAAATTATAATTTGACCTATGAAATTCCAAGGGAAATTGAGTTATTAAGAACCATGATGCTTGCTTTGCATTTGAAGCCTACAAACTTGTGTAGAATTTTATATGGGCCTATCATTTCTAGAAAATTCAGTAAACCTGATATTTGAAGTGAGCTAAACTGTTCTAGTGGGCCTATTTGACTTGCCGATTATATTAAGTCTCGCAGTTTAAATGATTTGTAGCACGAATAGGTATATTAGAGTTCCCGTGCCTAAAGGCGTAGCAGTTTAAGTGCGATATGTAGCTTAAATGATTTGTAGCACGAGTGGGTATATTAGAGTTCTCATGTCTAAAGGCGTAGAGGTTTAAGTGTGGTATGTAGCCCTACTGGGCCTATTAATTTTACCAAGTGTAGCAACCTAACAACAGAATTCGAATAGGCAATTCTAGGGTGCAAATTGAAATTGTCAAATTGACCAAACTTAGCAGTTGAAGTGAGGTACATAAGTAGTTCTTGCGGTAATCTCAGTGCAGGCAATTAAGGCAAACCTAGTAATTTAAGTGAGCTGAGCACTCGTCATGGGTCAAATAGCACAGTAGCAATTAGCAACCCACGCAGTTAAAGTGAGTTTAGCAGCCTTAATTGGCCTATTAGAATTACTGGACTAGCTACTGATTTAATCCTACCCTTAATGTTGTATTTCAATCTCAACCTAGTGTTATACATAAATTAATCTTCCCCATAATAAAAAGACCCGTTTAATTATACTGGCCTGCGTTTCAAAACTTTTTTTCAAAAGTCATAGGTTTAGAATCATTTTTACATTCTGAATTTAAGAATATAGTTAGTTTTCTTTGGTCATGTCTGGTGCTATCATCCAACCGTTTATTATTTTTTTTTCACATCAAGTGATAAGTAATCATACATAACATAGTTTATTCATCTTTTCAGGTATAAATTTGCATTACAATGGATCGTACGTGTAAGTATTATCCGAATATGTTTTGTCACGTTACCGACTGCAACTTCTGCATGTCAAATTTGAAAAGTATCAATCGCAAGAACAAGCACCAATGTTCCTTCTGCTATAAAACCACTGCCACATGGCTCCAATCTCCCTGTTTTTGTGCCTGATTTTACGATCCGTTCTAGTTCTGACTCCAAGGCTAGTGCCACTACCGATACAGCTGAGATTGATGCATACAAGCCAGAAGAGGGCGACCAACTGGTGCCATTTACACAAGCCGAACTCAACGACTTGAATCCTGCTGAACTCTCTACCTGGTTGTTCCTTATGGCACTCATTGCAAACTTACTTGGCAACCGCAAAAGTCCTCAGTATGAGAAGGCGGTTGATGAGTTAATATAGAGTTTTCGCAAACTCGGTGCGAGCATGTCAGTGAAAAGGCACTTCCTTCGTTCCCACATGGACTTTTTTCCAGAGAATTGTGGAGACCAGTGAAGAATAGGTTAAGCGCTTTCACCAAGATATCCGTGTGATGGAAGAACGCTACCAAGTGTGTTTGGATGTCAACTTCTAGCTGACTACTGCTGGTGCCTGAAAAGGGATTTAGTGTCTGCCAGGCACAATCGGAAGTCACTGAAGAGACCATTCATCCATGAGTAGCTTTTTTGTATGTTGTACTCCTATTGATATCAATTAGAACATTCTGTAAACTTTATGTCTATAAATCAGTTCAAAATTTACTATTGTGTGTACATTCGCCTACAAATAGATATATAGGAATTTTTGGCATGTGTTTATATCTCAAAAACTTGATCATATTAGATAAAATGAGCATGACTTTCGGATTCAGCGCGAAAAACTGACCTAAAATCAGGTATTATGTGTTAGATATTGGAAACAGCGCAGACCAGTGTATTTGCGAAGAACACACGTAAATATGCTCCAATTCAGTTTTTCTCTGGTTGCTTTGTTTCCTTGGCAACTGTTACTAAATTCATACTGTGTTTTTATGAGGCTCTGGTCCTGTCTTCATGTGGTCGCCCGAGGGTAGTATGGCAACCGTGCTGCAGCAAACATCTGGAGTAATGCGTGCCCTCCGGCCACAATGTGTGGAGAAGGATCTGGAGCTATAAATCTTCTACATATTTTCACTTTGTCCAACTTCACCAAACATCTTAACTTAACTTTCTGGTTAGGCATGGGTGAAAGGAAACACCGTTTTCGATTACAACGAGGTTAAGCAAAATTGGGTGTGGTTGGTCGCCTGCTGGAGATCCGATTGGGCTCAACAAGGCGGCTGCTATATGCTGTAGATACCGTGGTTCGGATCCCACGCCGGACTATAACTCCCCGCGGAGAAATAAAATATCTAAGCAAAATAGAGGTTGGGAGGTAAAACACTTTTCAAAATTATGATCTTACAACCACGGTGCGGGGAGATGGTCGTTGGTTTTCGCGTTAAATTAAAAATCATTTCTTATAAAGGCATTTCCCCTCGGGGAACACGTAACAAAAAGCCTCCCCGATATAAAATCATAAGTGTCCATTGCTAATGATCCCTCTGGGGGTAAAATTGGCTCATAGATGAATTTACGCCGCAGTTGTGAAATGAATCTCATAAAATTTGATATTTGAAACCCTTGAATTAATTTTATTGAAAGGGGTTGGATACCTTTGTTTGGTAAAGGTTCAAAACGTATGCAAATTTGATCTCGAAAATGTTAATTACTAAAATTTAATAGACAGCAGCATTTAATGCTAGAGGATCCATTTATTGCGAGACTGTGTTTAATGGAAATCGTTGGCTGAGAGCTATCGAGAGAATCAATTCATAAATACCTTTTTAATTTGACTCAGCGAACCATTTTTGGTTCATCCTCTTAAGAATTAATAACTTTAAAAGGTTATTGAGGATATTTTTTGCCAATTTAGGGTTAAATTCCTGTGATTTTTTGTTTTTGCTTCTTATTATGTCAAAGAAGGGGTGATTCAAAGACCAATTGATCTCCAAATTTACATAAAAATCAGGAATTGCGATTCGGGTAGCCTTCACGTCGGTTGCCATGACACCGTGCGAGGTTAGAGACCTATCGATCGGTCCCACGTTAAACTGGAAAACAGCAAAAATTGTGCTTAAGCGCCATTTAAAGTAAAAGTGGCGATGCAGGTGAAGTTCGTAAACATGATAGATGATTATATGACGTGGGTGTGAAGAAGGTACGAGAAGAGAAACGATTAGACAGTGTCTTTTGAAATCCAATACTTGAGTCCAGGTAGCACAATTTGCGACGTCGCGAATATATTTAATTCAACATAATCAAAGTCCAACGAAAACATATTTGTTATAATAAAGTTTTGACAGAGGTTCATAAGAGCAGTTGGAAAGTTAGAGAAAGTGAGAATTTTTAGAAGATACATAGCCCTAGTAGTGTAAAGAGGGACATACTTGGAGCTCTAAGGAGTGGAAAAACACGCGAGGTTCAGGAACCTATCCCCTAAATATAGACAAGGTCCCTTGAAAGTCCTAAAGGAAAAGACTTGTTGGAGTGAATTTTCGATCAACATGAATTGTGAGCTGAACAAGGTGCGCATAAGCATAAATAATGGAAAAGTTTACAAAATATACAATAAAAACCAAAATATTCAGTCTTCAAAATGTCCAAGGAAAACCAGGGTCTTCAAAATGCCCCTCCTCAGAAGCCATCAAAATGTCTAATGAAAACGCAAACTCTTTAAAGTCTTTAAAATGTCCAATGAGAATCAAAAGACTTCAAAGTCTTCAATGTTATAAAAATGTCCAATGGAAACCAAATTAATTCAAAGTCTTCAAAATGTCCAATGAAAACCCAAAGTCTTTAAAGTCTTCAAAATGTCCAATGTAAACCAAAAGACTTTAAAGTCTTAAAATGACCTCCAAAGAAACCAAAAATAAGAGTCTACTGATTGAATATCCAAGGTAGTGGTGGTAAGGGGGTACACACCAGGCATGGTCTCCTGCAAAAGATAGCTAACGGGGAACGGGAGACGAGCCTACGCAGCTCCTCCCAGTTTGCCCGAAGTCCGCGGAAATTTCACCAAGGAATATGCCCTCCAGGTCTAGCTCGGAGGAGATGCGGGGCCACTCTTCTAAGAGAAGACCCTTACGGGAATGACCGTACGCTTCACGGAGGCAAAGGTCCGGGTGCTGTTGGCAGGACAATGTGTTGAAGGCTGTGTCACCTTCAAGAAATTATCGTGGGAGTTTGGGTTCGCTATGCAAGTCTTTTCCTCACTCCTCCTCGAAAGCTTTGGTGGGCGGGGAAGTTTCGGGGGGGGGACCCTCCTTTGGAGCATCCATCTTCTCAGAGCAACCCTGTTTAGCTTTGGCTGGGGGCATAGGAGCCATAGCTGCTTTAGTGCTGTCCTATTTTCAGGGGAGGCTTTAAGAACCCTGGAAGACGGCCTCACGACGCCCTTCATGGGCGTTGCATCTTGTTTGTCTAACACCTCGGTTGATATGCGCGGCCGTGGCGCTTTACAAGAAATGGTCACGCAGCTGGAGGGGGTGCGCCCCGTTTTTAGCCGAGGCTCGGTGTGAACCTTTTGTGCCGTAAACTTTACCATGGGAGCGCCCAGGGTGAGTAGAACTCACAGAACACTTCCGATTAGGCACGGAAACAACTTTGCTCGTAGGCTTGTATGGGCCAGAAGCAGAGGGTGCATTTTTACAATTGAGGCATAAGACCTCCCTAGCAGTGCGGGGTGTGGCAGGACCAAGTCCTTAGCCTAGTGAAATGAGAGACGATCCGTAACCTGAACGGTCAGGATTTTCTTTTCAAAGATATACGCATCACATTGCTTTGAAAAAGCGGGGCGCGGGTTTCCGCAATTGATGCAATTTTCGTGTACGGCCTTGGGGCAACTTACACAGACTTTGGGTAAGCTCAACTTTGCATGTCTGCAAGAGCGATTCAAATGACCAAACGGTGGCTGTAGTAGCACCTAGGCGGCAGTGGCACAAATGCCTTAACGTGGTAGCGATACCAACCAGCATGCACTGACTCAGTGAGAGCTTGTCATGGTCGAACGTGACAAGGAGTTTGTGTAGGAGTGGGTCTCGAGGCCCCTCCGTTTTCTCATCACACGGTTAACCTTGACCGCTCCATGGTCAGCCAACTCTGAGGTGATGCCTTCTATGGAGTACACCGTGAGTTTGCTCGCATAAATCACTCCTTTCACGAAGTTAATGATAGAGTGCGGCGTCACACTCACCGGTGATGCTTTTAGTTTCACTTCATATGCGAAATTAGAGGAGCAACAACCAAATGCCAGAAGGTACCTTTAAGGCTAAGTGAAAGACGCTCTGAGAAAACCCGTTAGAGGAGGAGCCTAAATTACGCCGTCCTCACCCCCCCTCCTTTCCCTGCCCCCAGTGGGGTGGCGAAGTATATATGCGAATAACTGCAGAAGAACGTGGAAGATCGAGTTTGCGATCGAGACAACGAAATCAGGCTAAATGCCCGACAACCCTACAAAAAGAACACAGAAGAAGCTCATGCTGAGCCAGTTCCTGGTGGTCACACCGAACTTTAAGTCAGCTTGTATTGAGAAACAAATTAAACTATCTCTCGTCAGAGAAATTCCCTATTCTGGTGTACAACAGGAGGAATACCCCAAAGTGAACTCCCTCAAGCACTCTCCTTCGTCAGAAGATTCACTCGTTTGCTCATCGCTCTTCAGTGCTAATTATTCCCAGATTAACCCGAATATTGGAAGAAGCATACTTTGTCTGTCCCGTTAGTGAAATAATCTTACCAAGATAACGTGCTTACCGCCATCCGTTGCACGCCCCGAATTCATCTGTGGCTTTAAAATTATCCCCGCGCCAGACAAACATCTGGAGTGGCAGTTAAGACTTCCACGCGCCTGCCCGAAAACAACATTCTTGAGGCTACATAAAAATTGAGGCCAAGGTCAGTCTCAAACCAGATTCTCGTGTGTTTTTTTAAAGGTAAATAAATTTCATTATCTCTCGTTTTGAAGGTCAATTAGAGTTCAATATTAAAGTAAGCTTTGGGTCAACCATTTCTGTATATTCATTTGTGTAATTTAGTAAGTCTCACTTTAACTCATTTAATTCATAACTGCGTAGTCTGTTTTGTTAGATTCCATTTTTTGTTCATGTTGGAATTAAAGTTCTATTTTCGTAAAAGTATTTAATTCAATTCTCGAAACGCTGAGCATGGCACTAGAAACCCTCAAAGATTCAAAATAACGTAATAATAATAATAATAAAATATTATAGCACTCTTAGAGGGAAAACTTAATCAAGTAGGTTTTGAAGTACGTAACAAACCTATACGTACGTACACCACTACTCGATCCTTGCAATACCACGACATAAATATTTGGTTTCAGGTTTTATGGGTATTGGAAGAACTCAGTATAGTTGTTTGTCTTGCTTTTCCTTCAGAAATAGTAAATGCGTGCCTAGCGTTCGAGGAAATATTAAAAAAAAAAGATCTGTCTATAAATTTGTGGTTAATTGTCGGTGATTAGCCTGTTAATGTTATTAATTATTTTTTGTGGAGTGTTATTTTAACAAGCCTAAGCTTTGGGACTAAGATGCAAGGAAGTAGTTACCTACGTCCAGGAACAAGAAGACAAACGAATGCAAGCGAAAAGGGAATTGGAAAGAGAAAAGGAGCAAGCGGAAAGGGAAGCGGAAAGAGAAAAGAAGCAAGCAGAAAGGGAAGCAGAAGAAAGAAAATTAGAAAGGGAAGAAAGATAATTAGAAAGGGAAGAAAGAAAATTACAAAGGAAAGCAGGAGAGAGAACGAGTACGCGCTTATGAAAGAGAAATGAGCAAGGATCTGGCAGAAGCCAATTCCATAGGATCTCGAGCTGGGACTACACAAATAGCTGCTATGAAATTCCCAGCTTATAAAGAAAACGAAGACCCGTGTTCGTACCTGAGACACTTTGAGAAGGTATTCGATTTGAATCACTGGGACATAGAGATAGAGGGGATCGCTAGATTAGTGCCTCTGCTTAGTACCCGGTTTCGTGACGTATTTATCTCATTACCTTCCGAGGCTTCGGAAGCTACTGGCCGCCGTCAATCTAAACCCCGAGGAATATCGGATCAAGTTTAGGCAAGCCAGAATTCAGCCAGATCAAACATACAGGCAATTTGGATTCATCCTCAGAAGGCATCTCCAATTCTGGCTGGATTCACCCCAAGTGGAAAATGAGTTCGACTCTCTCGTCGACCTTATTCTGAAAGACAATTTGTTGTGTACCCTGTCCCCAGAGATACGAGCATTCGTCAAGGACAGATAAGCTGCTACATTTAATGTCTGCGTGGAGGAAGCGGATCTGCATGCTGCCAACCATAGACTGTATCCGAGAGAATTTAAAAGGACTCAGCCCTTGTCTCCCAAGAAAGGGAGTTATCCTCAGAAACCCCAGCAAAAAAAACTACCTAAAGTTGTCAATACCTTTGGAAACCCCAAAACCCAATTCTTTTCATCCAAGGATCCGAGGGAAATTAAGCCCCTAATGACTCAAAACCCTCATGACTCATACCCCAGGAACCACCTTACGTGTTTTAATTGTACCACCCCAGGTCACATTAGCTTTCATTGCCCCCAAAATTCAAGGCTTAGGTCGTCCTAGAGTCAACAGGTTCACAACATCACGGCAACTCTTCCCCAAGAACAGCCTCCAATTTCAGCCACCTCTTCACCCACCTTAAATTCCTCTGACCAACAGGTGAATTTTTTATTAAATAAGAGTTCCCCGGGGGACTAAATTCGAGACGGGATCGGTAAATGGGTACCAATTCTCAACACTAGTACGCGATACGGGGTGCACCTGTATCGTCGTATCTGATAAATTGCATTCCCCAGTCAGCCTCCAACATCAGAGGTTCGCGGTCGTCCAGGATTTCGTGGGTCGAGCCAACAAGTTCCCGTCGTCAGATGCCACATCCAGTGCAAATATTTCACTGGCTGGGCCGAGGTAGTGGCCACGCCTATTAAATTCTGTTCCGTATTAATAGGCCAGAAAACGCAGCTCTCTCCAAATCCGTTGGCTCAGCCGGTAGTCACTCGGATTCAAGCTACTAAGAGGACCATCCTTCCGACTCCTTCATCTCCTCTTGAGAATTGAGAACCCTGAATACGAAGGGTTGAATTCCCAAGCCTTCGCGACTGCCCAGAAGGACTGCCCAACTCTTCAACCCCTGTGGGAGAAGGCGGCTAAGAATGAAGTAGAATCAGTTCGTGGGAAGAAACGAATAAGGTACTTTGTGGAGAAGTCGCTACTCTTCCGAAAGACGGCTGATTTACCCTCCCCCGCCTCGTCGGATAAAGTCTTGTGCATTCCACAGGGGTACACCCAACGAGTATTAAAAATCGGCCATCATGGTTTATTGGCTGGACATTTCAGCCAAAACAAAACATCATTACGTATTTTTAAATACTTCTTTTGGCCCGGCGCCGCTAAGAAGATCGCTATATACTGCCAGTCATGCGAACGGTGCCAGAAGGCCTCCTCTAGAGGCCGGGTACCGCCGGTTCCAGTACAAAAAACCTCCGTCATTACCGAACCCTTTTTCAGAGTGGCTATAGACTTGGTGGGGCGTCTCCACCCCCCCGTCTAGTGAAGGGCACTCATATATACTCACTTTAGTAGACTGTGCCTCTCGTTTACTTCCAACTTGTAAAAGCCATCTTCATCACACCTTCTCACCCTAGTAGGAATAGTAGAATCGAGAGACTACACACACCTCTGAAGGCATCCTTCGTAAGTTATGTTCCGACAAGCCATGTGAGTGGCATAGGTATCTCATTTAAATCTTGTTAGCCCTCAGAGAACTTTCGAGCAACTGGACCGGATTTTCTGCCTTTGAACTACTATATGGTCGGTAAGTCAGATGTCCACTATCTGTTCTAATAGATTTGTGCGAAGATCGCACCCTCTTGGAAAACGAAAGGAGCAGCTTCCAGTACGTCATCGAACTGCAGGAGAAGCTGGCCAAATCTCACCTTGTTCTATTCCGAACCTACTTGCAGCATGGAAAAAGATCTTCACAAGTTCTCCTGCGCCAAGTATTTCAGTGAACTAGACCTCTGCAAGGCTTTCTATCAGGTACGTCTTTCCGATAAGGCCAAAGTTTTGACTGCTTTTCCTATTAATCTAGGTTTGATGGAGTTCTGCCGTATGTTTTTCGGATTGGTTACCGTTTGTGCCACCTACATCCGCTTGATGAGACTTGTGTTAGCTGGACTACCTAACATATATGTCGAGAAATAGGTCACCTCTTAATATTTCTTATAAGTTTTTCAACGGAGTCTTCGAGGCAAGAAAAAACATTCACGGATGTTTTTTCTCGCCTCGAAGACTAGTTAATTAATATATATATATATATATATATATATATATATATATATATATATATATATATATATATATATTATAATATATATAAAATATATATATATATATATATATATATATATATATATATATATATATATATATATATATATATATATAAGCCGCTGTTCTCTTCCTTAACAGGAAGAGCTTGGTTACCCAGGCACCCCTGCGGAGTGTGGCCTACGGCCTTATTTGCTAATCTTAACCGCCTTTTTTAATCCCCTTTATAGACTTTATTTTAACACCCTGAACACCCTTTTCTTCTTCTTATTCTCTTTCTTCTTCATTTATTTTCTTTCCTTTTTTTTCTTAGGTGACAACCGAACTAAAAGAAAAAATCTTATTCAAACACCTTCAAAAAATCTCGATCTTAAAATATAAGGTTATGGATATATGGAAAAATACAGGTAATTAAAATAAAGGACAACTCCGAGAGAAACATTAATGGGCATTCTAGGAACGTTACTAGTTCATTAATCAGTTATTAAATGAAATCTTACAAAATCTGTTAGTCGAAGGGAATATTTAGTGGTGGGAAAGTAAGTCGATTAACGGGAGATACAAGCAAGGGTCGTTTTACCTTAATGAGGTCAACTCGAGGAAGGGGAATCCTTTAACGAGTCGGCGCGGGGAAATGGACAAGACCAATGGACATGACTCTTGGCCGAATATCGGGACGGTGACCAGGATAAAAGGTGTGTGGGGGGGGGGGGGGATGCGGACCAGAAGATGAGCTCACGATCCTGCTTGAAGAAGGACGATGACACCTCTGCTCCAGAGAAGTGCAACTTCCAAAAATCGAGACCTGACGCGGCTAGGTGCGTTCTCACACGGGAAACTGGAGATCCTTGAGGGTGGGGGGGAGGGAAGAAGTCCAAATGAGACGAGAGGAATCACAGCCAATCCTTTGTGGACGATAACGATTTGAGGCTTGCTCTGAACATAGTTAGGCTTCACATAAGAGATGGGTCTGCCTGGTGAGAAATACCAGGTTCCTAAGGAAACAGACACGATCTGAACCGAAGGCGACAGTTTCTCAAACTCAATCTGAAGATATTCGAAAACCCAGGTTATTTATATGACGGCCATTTTTTTTTTTCTCCTCGTTGGCCGACTCAGACGACTAGCTGAACTATTCCCGGACAGAGGGATTAGCGTTTTTTGCCTGACCCAAGTCTTAATGGCTTTTACGATGTGGGCGGGGAACTTTCGGCTAACAGCTTCCAGACTACGGAGATTAGCTTTTTCTTGGTGAGGTAAAAGCTTTTAGCACGCTCAACTTAATTAACTGCGCCTGTGAGGCAGATGACGGGTATTCAAATTCTTTCTTCTTTTTTTTTCTTGTGTTCCGAGATTACTCCAAGTGGAGTTATACTTAGAAGACAGAGAGAAGGAATTCATGGAAAAAATTAAGGTGATATTCTTCTTTGGCATCCCTTTCCCTTACATGCCTCCCTTCCAAAGATGGCGTTTTTTACGACACGAAGGGGAAGGAAAAAGGGCATCTCGACCAAAACCCATCGGTATTAAAATTTCAGCCGACACTGCGGCTGTCAAGTTAAATGATTTACTTCGTTTGATCCCAGACGACGGATAAAATTTGCATATACATTTAGGTTAATGTGTAATTAATTACATAATTAAAATATATATATAGTTTCATGTGAAAGCAGTACCACAATTTAGAATAAGGAATCAATCAGCGGAGGGACAATCAAGGAAATAATAAAATAAATAAATAATGACAACAGGTATATAAATGCAATACTCTAAAATACGGACGTACACAAACACGCACAAAAATATATTTTACATAGGCGAGCAACGAGCTCGAATATATACATGAACTTATTGGATGTATGGAGTTCTACCGTCGGGGAGGAGGTTCCTCTACTGGATTCCTACTAAGACTGTCTGCTACACAGTTTTCACTACCTTTTAAATACAAAATTCGGAATTGATATTCCATCAATAGCAGAATTCAACGCATAAACCTTCCATTTTGGCTTTTACAATTTTTTAAGTACTCCAGAGGACGGTGATCCGTTTCGATCACGAACTCCTGACCTATCAGATACATTTTAAACTTCTGGACACCAAAACCTATTGCCAGAGCCTCAAGTTCCATTAGTGCATAGTTTCTCTCGCGCGGTAACAGCTTCCAGCTTGCATAAGCGATAGGAAAGCCATTGCCCTCTTCTTCGTACTGCAGCAAGACGCAACCGATGCCATCGTTGCTGGCATCCGTACGGATTCTAAACAATTTGTTCGGGTTAGGGAACCGCATTATGGGGGCATATATTAACCTATCCTTCATATGCTGAAAGTAAAAAATTGCCTTGGGGCTCCAAACGAGGGAATCTGGGGAGTTTTTCGTAAAGAGAGAGAGTTCAGGGGAGACGCTAAGGCGGCAAAGTTGGGAACTAAGCCCGGTAGAAGGAGGTTAAACTCAAGAAGGAACGTAGCTGCTTTTTAGTACGGGAAAGGGGCATGTCTGAAATGGCCTTGACCTTTTCTTGCTGGGGCGTTATTTGATTTTCCCCAATGTGAAATCCAAGGTACTTGATAGTGTCGTAAGCAAAATGACACTTGGAAGGACCCATAGTCAGACCATGCTCACGGAGCCTATTACAGAGGGAACGAAGGGGGATTAGATGTTAATCCCATGAGCGTGTAGCTACGTACACATTAGCAAAATAGAATGACACATTGTTTAGACCATCTAAGATGCGGCGCATCATTCTGTTGTAATTACTGCAAGCAGTGTCTAAACCGAATGGGAGACGTTTAAATTGCATAAGCCCTTTTTCTGTAGGGAAGGCAGTGAATTTCCCAACACTATACTTGAGGGGAATTTGATAGTACGCCTTGCATAAATCTATCTGAGATATAAATTTGGCATTCTCGAACAAATGTAGGCTCTAGGCTATCAACGGGATTGGTTCGGCATCGAAAACCGTCAAGGCGTTAAGTTTTCGAAAGTCCACACACATTCGAAGGGACTGGTTTGGCTTCCAAACCATAATAATGGGGGAACAGTAATCTGACGAGGAGGGTTCGATTATTTATAATTTTAGTAAATTTTTGACCTCCGCATTGAACGCTGATCGCAAATGATGGGCAAAGGGTAGGGCTTAAACAACCGGGATAACTGGGCTTTCAGAGCAGGCTTCAGGTGGAGATCTAGATCGATCTCCTGGGAAGGGGAGAATCTTTATACGATCCGGAGAGCAACGAGAGTGGATAGTCATTGTCAGATTCTACGCAAACTGTCTGGACTAGGCTAAAAGGTTCGGGGGGAATAAGAGGCTTCCATCACTGCCTCTTCGTCCAGGGCGACAATATTGTTGATGCAGGCGCGACGGTGGTAACGTTTGAGCATGTTGACGGGAAATAATTTGTTACCGGAGGGCGTTTGGATGAGGTAGTCCACGGGGCCACGGGCTTCGAGGACTGAAAAGGGGCCTTTCCATTAGGAAAGAAGTATATTTTTCTCCGGGGGCAGGAGAAGCAGGACCTCGTCACCGGGATTGAACCGTCTTTCTTTTGACTTAATGTCAAAATAGGTCCTGTAATTTTACAGGTTAAAGCCCGCATTTTTGTATGCAATGTCTGCGCATTCCTCCAGACGGTTTCGAAAGTCTATTATGTATGCGTATGAGGAGAGGACTTGACCTCCTTATGACCAAGAACGGATTTGCGCTCGTTGGTCCTCGACTTTACCCACAATGGCTGTAGGGAAGGTCACTCATACTGGGCCTTTACAAGACTCGTCGTTCAGAGTCTCGTACTCGGGGGAAAAGGGGTGTTCTAAAGTCACGGGAGGTGCGTCGTTGGCTTGGGTCCTCGTTATGGCGGGCTGAGCAACGGGACTAGTGGAGAGCTGCGGGCTCTGGCCAAGTAATGTGGCGCAGAATTTAATAGGGACTGATACGACGTTAGCCCAAACGGTGAAATATAGGTATTCGATGAAACAACGGATTACTGGGAAGCCGTTGGCTCATCTCAAGTAGTCCTGGACTATTGCAAATTTATCGTGGTCGGGGCTCACTGGGGGCAGCAACTTTTCCGATACAACGATGTACGTGCATCCCGTATCTCTGACCAGGATTGAAACCCGGCAACCATTAACCAATCTAATTTCAAATTAGAGCCCACCGGGGGGAGACCTTGTTAAATAAAAAATAACTTGAGGTCCCGAAAGGCTATTTGCTGGTGGGGAAGCAGGCGTTTCGGGGCGAGCAGACGGAGGAGAAAGAGAGTCGCAACTTAGTGAACTTGTTGGCCAGGAGCAGAACGGAATTGAGAACTTTGGGACAGTTCGTCCTTACATGCCCGGGGGTTCCGCAAGAAAAAAAACGGACCATGGCTCGTCTGGGGTAATCCGACGCAGGGGGATAAAAGATGGGTGGCTTAACTTCCCTAGGTTCAGACGGGGGATGATATTTCGGTCTATAAAGAACTGGGACCTTTACAAATTTTAGGAGCGTTCTTCGGTTGAAATTTAGGGAAGTGGCTTTTACTCTTGGGGGAGGCAGAATGACTCTTCTTGGGATCTTTGGGGTAGAGATTATGACTGGCCGCGTGCAAATCCGCTTCTTCGATGCATTCTTTGAAGGAAGCAACTCTTCGGTCCTTCACAAATGCACGAATTTCAGAGGGCAGCGTAGCCATCAATTGATCCCGCAAAATGAAGTCGAACAGAGACTCATAGTCGCCGGTAACCTGGGCGGAGTCCAACCAATAATGCAGACTTATTCTGATGGTGAATCCGAACTGGCGGTAAGTCTGGCCAGGTAGCAACCTTGCTTGACGAAAGTTTGCCCTGTAGAAGTCTGGATTCATGTTGATCGCAACAAAAAGTTCGGACTTAAGGGTCGAATAGTGGAGGGTAGCCTCGTTGGGTAGCGAAATAAAAATATCTCGCAGCTGAGTATTACGGAGATGCAAAAGTCGGGCGACTCCATCAGTTTGGATATCTCAGTGATTTACCTCAAAAATCTTTTCGAAATGAGTGAAGTAAGCAATGAAATCCTCACTGTCCTTAAATGCTGGGAGCTTTAAAGCGGGGATCTGGGTGCTTCATTCCTGGAACTAACTGAGAGGCTTTCTAAGTTATTCCTATTTAACTCCCTTTTATGGTGCCTCACCCTTTCTCTTAGTTCTTTTTTCCCTGCTCTTTCGTTTCTCTCCTCATCCTGAATATAGGAAACTAGCTCTTTACCGGAGAGACCAAGCACCCCACCCTGTTGCCTAAATCTCTCGAAGGACGTCATCTTGTTTCCTTACGCGAGCCTTAGCCACTCGCCGCGTTCATAATCTTACGGCAAAGAAAATGGGGCTCACGCAATAGTTCCCACAATTCTAAAGGAAATTTTACCCTTGCGATCACACACACGGACAAAAGCATCAAATTATAATAAATATACTAATCCCTATACCATCACCTAAGCACACACGAAAAAATGGCTAGTTACTAAATATGGCCTCACGGGCACCAAAAAAGACCGATTACCCAAAATAAAATAAAAAAAATTCGAAAAAAATTATTTTCCTATCTTTAAATAAACTTGACCCAACTTGGTAAATTTTCTATTAATTCAACTGAGGGACTTGAAAACGAGAGGGGACCTCAATTAACCTAACTAAACATGACACCAGAATTTATTATATATATATATATATATATATATATATATATATATATATATATATATATATATATATATATATATATATATATATATATATATACACGAGGGGCGGTCAATAAGTTTTGCAATTCGGATATAAGGAAAAGTGTTTTATTATTTTTCAATATAACTACCCTCGACTTCAATGCACTTGCGCCACTTGTCCCTGAGGCTTCGAATTCCCGACAACCAGAAATCTCCTGACTGCTGTTCAATCCACTCCTGTACGGCGAGCTGGACATATTCATCGTCCCCAAACCGGCGTCCACGCAGTGCAGCCTTGAGCTGGCAGGACCAAAAGTAGTTGCTAGGGGGCAAATCTGGACTGTAGGGGGGAGGGTTGAGCTCCTCGAATCTGCACTTACGCGTGGCACCATTTACAACTCTGGCCTTGTGGACTTTGACGATGTTGAAGTCGATCATGGGGCGTGAGGTTTCTATGCACCCAACGGGCGAGACCTTGGTCATGGCGATATTGTCGTAGATGATGTTGATAACACTTCTATGTGATATTCTAAGTTCTCGCTCGATTTCTTCGACCTTCCCCCGTCGATTTTCGAGGATCATCCTCTCCACACAGGCCAAATTGTCCTCGTTGGTCACGTCTGACGAGCGTCCTGGACAGTGGTCATCTTCAAGGGACTCACGACCATCGCGGAACTCCCTATTCCAGTGAGCAATGGTTGCATATGAAGGGGTGATGTCGGTGTACACTACAACCATGCGTTCATTGATCTCTTTTGCATTCTTGCCTTCCTTGGTCAAACATTTGATCGCTGCGCGGTGCTTAACCTTCTCCATTGTCGAAAAATTTGTGACTGACGATCTGTGATCAGCTACTGCTTCTTAAATGGACGAGGCAGGAGCGTGCAGCTGCAGGTTCTGACTTGTCATAACTTGTCCTAACACCCCCACAAACTGCCATCCTCCTTCCTCGGTTTTGACCTACCGATTCGTGTGTATATATATATATATATATATATATATATATATATATATATATACAGTTATATATACACAAATCCTCTAATGTACGTACGTGTCCTTCGCTATGTACAAGTACGTTCACTTCGTAAGAGTAATCCGTTGATTACGAGGTATAAGAGTGCGATTTACTAAAGGGGCCGATAGCGTTTAATGTGTTCACCAAGTTGTTTACAAAATATAATTTTAATAAATCACTAGTTACTATACATACATACGGGAAAATACAGGTAATTTAAATAAAGGACATCTCTGACAGAAACAGATTAATGAGCATTCTCGGAACGTTAGTAGCTCCTTAATCAGTTATTAAATGGAATATTACAAAAATCAGTTAGACGGAAGGAGTATTTAGTGGTGTGAAAGTGGGTCGATTGACGGGAGATACAAGCAAGGGTCTTTTCACCTTAATGGGGTCAACTCGAGGAAGGAGATTCCTTTAGCGAGTCGGCGCGGAGAAATGAAGAGGGCCAATGGACGTGACTCTTGGCCGAATATCCTGACGGTAACGAGGATGAAGTGAGGGGTAGGGGTAGAAGACGAGTTCACGATCCTCTTTGAAGAAGGAAGATGGCAACTCTGCTCCAGAGAAGTGCAATCTCCAAAGATCGAGACTCTGACGCGACTCGGCGCGTTCTCACACGGGAAACTGGGGACCCTTGAAGGTGGGGGGGGGGGTGTCTAGATGAAATGAGAGGAATCTCACCCAATCCTTCGGGGACGAAAACGATTCAAGGCTTGCTTTGAACAGAGCAAGGCTTCGCAAAAGAGATGGGTCTTGCTGGTGAGATCCAACCTCTATGGTATAAGCGCATACCAGGGACTTGGGGAAACAGACACACGATCTGAACCCAAGGCGACGGTTTCTCAAACTCAATCTGGAGATATTCGAAAACCCAGGGTATTTATATGATGGCAATTCTTTTGGTTTCTCTTCGTTGTTAGACTCAGACGACTGGCGTTTGTCGCCTGACCCAAGTCTTAATGGCTTTTATGATGTAGGCGGGGAAACTTTCTGCTAGCAGCTTCCAGACTACGGAGATTAGCGTTTTCTCGGTTAGGTAAAAGCTTTTAGCATGCCTAACTTAATTAACTGTACCTGTGAGACAGCTGACGGGTATTCAAATTCTTTCTTCTTTTTTTCTTTGGGTTCCGATATTACTCCACGTGGACCTATACTTAGAAGACAGAGAGAGGTAAGGAATTCATGGAACAAATAAGGGGATATTCTTCTTTGGCTTCCCTTACCCTTACCCTATGCTTATACTTTTATTTCTATCTTCTTGGTAGGAATTTGTTCTGGAAGTTGACCACAAGCCTCTTTTGTATTTAGCCACTTTTAAAGATATAAATGACAGATTACTTCGTTGGGCTTCAGCCCTTCAGGCCTACAAGTTTAGAGTTGTCTTTTGTTTCCCGTTCATTCCTTTTTAATTTTTAAATATCTTATTATTTTGTATTCAGAATTTTGTATTAATATATGTTAATCTAATCCTAGTAGATTCTTGTTCCGGGGGTGGTGTAAGCGTAAACTACGACGTAGCTTACGACGCACTAGAAAATAAGGTCGTAGCGGCTGGGAAGCGTGAGGCGGCAAGTTGAAAGCCGGCATGTATTTCGTCACGTACACACTCACGGCAAAGGTTATAGATAGGACGCCCTGACGCGAAGAAACTCAGAGCCGATCAAGGGTTGGTAGAGAGAGGATCTTATGTTACCTGCACTGCCTTACTAGACCCTTGTCACTACTTGTCGCCATTACCTCCTTTGCAAGCTCCCGATTTACCCGTCTCTGTCGCTCTCACCTGGAACTCGGATACATCTGGTCTCGTTACGTCTCTCTCCGGTTTCCAAGACAACCACCATCTGTGTATTGCCTCACTACTTCCGTGACAGGTATTTAGTATTTATTTTCATCTTAGCCCCATTCTTTGGTTCTCGTTATCGAGACTTAGTTACTTAGAATGGACTTAAGATGAGGGTATATTCCTGCGATATTTCATTTAATACATTTAAGGAAGCATTCCTTGTATTATTTTACCCTGGCACATATCTGAGCATCTTCCTGTTGGACTTCTTTATTTCTGTTTTGGGCCAAGAGAACTTAGTTCCTCGTCTTGCCTTTACAGGAGGTTAAGAAATAGTATCCATTAGATCAGAAATTCCGGAATGTGATCATTTATTTACACATAATCTGTCCCGGTCCAGCGTTGATGGGCTTCGCCAACCCGCCTCGGTATTCAGGCGAAATTGTTTAGTACTTTAACCATAAAGGATGGTGCGGGCGTAGCTACCTTATATGTGTACTGGAGGATGGTGAGCAGGGTTGATGGCCCAGCAGACCTCGTATCAATACTTGCCCTAGCCAGCAGGCTTTCGGATTATAAGAGGCTCATAAGAGGACGAAAGTACACCGGGAAGTCAGAATCTGTGTGGATAGAAGAGCAAGTTTGGAAGTGGGTAGGCGGGTATGTACTAAAGAGAAGTAGAGATAGGTGGGTCCATTAACGAGTATGGTGGGTGATCTCCTATTATCATCATACCCTGGTGCTAGGTGATTCCAGGATGGCATGCAGTCTACCAAGGCGCCATGGCTAAGGGACTGAACTCAGTACAGATAGAAACACTCTTCCTGGTACAAAGTGCAGTTAGAAAAGGTTTAGGATAGCCGTAATGGTAATAATAAATAATAATAATTAATATTATTAAATGAAAAATAATATTAAATAATAATAACATAGTAATTAATACTAATTTGCACTTATGCCGGGACGATGTGTGGCTCCTCTAGGTATAAGTGTATCAAGCTGCATAGGGTAGCTGCATGGGGTAGCTTATTGACAACTCTCTCAAAGGAGATAAGGAGGAAACTCCCAAACATGTCAGAACTGGAGAGGGAAAAGCACCCTCTCCGCTGCGATAAACCTTGGGGGAGACCCTGAAAATGTATAGGATAAATCAGAGATCCTCGAAGGTAACTGCACAAGAGGGTAAGGGAAAAGCCTCCTAATATGTATCTACGAGAGAAGCGAAAACGCCCTCTCAGCTCGGCGGGGTGGGGGGGGGGGCGACCTTCAATAAAAAAGGAGTTGCTACCCAAAGGAGGACTCCAAAAGAGCTAGAGATGAAGCTAGAAAGTTGAAATTCAGCTCCCCTGGCCGCGATAGACCGACTTTGACCCCAACAAGGGATCGTTGCAGCTGATGCCGCTGGAACGAGCCGTATCCGCCATGACCACCATTCCTTGGGAACCTCAGACTTACAGATGGCGTGGTATGCAGTTTGGGGCGGTGGATCCGGCTTAGTGACGGGCTTGAGAGGTAGGGGTCCCCACGGCCAACCTGGGGTATAAAATCTTTTTCGTTGTCCCTAAAGGGAAAGTAACGAGAGAGATCCATGGGCTTTATAAGAGGGTGGCCAACGAAAAGGGTAGGGAAGTGAGAGGGAAGAGAAAGGGTGGATGGAAGACCGAACACAGGGTGGGAGAGAGTTGATACAGAAAGATGAGGGAAGGGTTAGCTGGGGCCGAACGGGGCGCTGAGTCCTTCTTGTCAGCGCCGGGGCCAGGTAAACACAACGCCTTGCTCCTTACGGGGAAGTAAGATGAATGTGGTGAGAGGAATAATAAAGAAATTGTAGAAAAACAAATGTCTGCTCTCGGTTCATTTTCACTTTAAAATTTGACTGAGGGGGGGGGGTATTCCTAAAACCTGTCCTAGTGTTCTAATCGGGTCGGACTCTTCAGTAACTGTAACTTTGGAACGAACTTAAATTGAAGATAAATTTACCGGTACCTTATTACTACTCCCATTCCAAATACTACGCTCAATCGTCTCATTTGCGACTCTTACTGAGCGAAACCACTCTCATTGAGAGACTAGGTTCTCGCCCTTCCATGGTGAAACCAGTTTCCTTTGCGAAGGTGAGATTCAAGAAAGTCTCACTTGATATCATTGCCCAAGATAATCCCGCAACGTTCTTGTGAGGTTGCGAAACAAAGTTAGGGGAGTTGCGTACTTTCTCGATCAGCCGCACTCAAGGGAACGCCTGACTGAAATGCCCCCATTGGTTTTTGTCTGTATTATTAATAAGCAAACTCTCTTATCTCGATAAATAAAAAGATCGTTCCTAATCAAGAACAGATTTTCTTCATTTTACCATCATGGGATTATTCTTTCTTTACTCAATCTTATTTTCTCTCCCTGAGTGGCCTCTTACTCTAATCTTGCAACCGCGAATCGCATGGCTGGGTTGATTTTGACCTGTCTATATTTATCTAGCTATCTACCGATTCATCTACCAATATTTTACCCTATGAGTGGGGATTTAGAACTCCAGCGCCGTGGTATCATCTGTGCGTCTTAGTAGCCCACTAAATGCGATGGCAAGCAGGTGTCTTGGGCCAAGACCGAAGGCGCAGGGCTGGTAACCCGATACAATCCCAAATAATATTTGAGATTGTATCGGGAGAGTTGCCGGCCCTGGCTTGCTTTAAAGCCACCTATCTCTCTCCTATTTTTTTTTCATTATAATGCATCTATTTATATATTTCTATTTATGAATATTGGTCTTTACTCAGTTTTCTCCATTTACTCAAATCGTTCTTTTAAACGCACACTAACGCGTTCATAGAGATGCACATTTGCATTCATGTACCTTTTTCGAGTCATCAATTCCTCTCTCCCTTATTTTTCTTTCTTTTGCTGGGCATAAAACTTCCGATTAAGGCAAAAGCCGAATCTTTTGGTAAGAAAAATATATAATTTATTATCTATTTTTTAAAAAATATTTATTCTCCAACTTTCTTTTTGCTGTAGTTTTCTTTCTCAATTGCATACAAGTTACGGTAGAACTTACCTTACCTGTTTTCTCTAATATATATATATATATATATACACATAACACTATTGGGGCATGTGTATAAACTTTTAAAATGTCAATTAACTGTTTTTATGTTTATTAAAATGAATCATAATGATTATATGTTATCGTGAGCATCGATTTCGCCATTTTTATCACGTGAACGATGACAAGTCCCGAGTCAAGGAGGATTATGTGCCGCGTTCTCTCCACTGAACTCCTCGAAAATTTCTCCCTGAGTATGAATCCGTTATGAAGAGATACGTTCTCCTTTAGCTCTCTTTCATGTCCATAAATCGAAGAGGTTGTGTAGTTGACGATAAATACTGACACCTAGGTTAAAAAAAATATTTATTCATTTATTAGAAGTTGGATAGTATATTGATAAATGAGAGGAGACATCTGCACCTGTGTTCTTTATATTTTGATAAATACTTAACTACATAGCCCCTTTGCAACCTCACTACCGATAGTGATCATACCATTGCAAGGATTTAGAGACCTTAAAAAGAAACAAAATTTTTAGAATTTTTTTTTTAACATCTTCTCCATAATTCGTGAGGAAGGAATCTGCAAATTGCAAAATTCATCAGTTACCTTGGATTAAAGAAACATCATTTCGTCAAAAGGGTATTATATCATGACCTAATGAAAGGGTCAGTTTGTACCAACCTCATTAAAAGGTATATAGCTTACAAAGACCCCAATTAACCCTGGTGAAATCTGCGAATCAGCCTTAGCGTGGGAGCGCCGCCAAAATTCGGATAATGAGTTGATAGACTGCGTCAGATTGGCAAACTATACAACTTTTCTCTATCATCCCCTCTGGCATCCTGACCCAGCTCCGTACCTGATCGGGAGGAACCTTTTATTAACTGTATGAGAAAAGATAAAAGAAAATGGATATTGAAAAAGGAGGAAAATAATAAAACTAATAATCATAGAGGAAAGACTAGAAGCAAGCTCCTAGTCTTGAGAAATTCAACCACTCTACTGAACGAGAGGAAATTGAAGCAAAAACAGGTGATTGTATGGTCAATCCTCAATGTATTGTATCAAACTTCTTTTAAGATACGATAAAGAGGAATAAAAAATTATGAAATTTTTTTGTTTCGATTTCCTCTGTGCCTTTCTGCGCCCTTCCTTGCTTCTAATAGGCATGAATTTATACTAGGCACAGGAAAAATATTTAATTTTGACCCCGTGTGTGCTTTCGAAATAAACTAATCGGGGTGTGCTAATATGCCGTAATCTACAATTAAATGGGGTGTAGAGACGGTGAGTAGAGGTAGCACATTTTGACTCCTGACTGCTGCATTTCACTGGAGTGTGAGATGGTGAGGTCGACTGGTCCTCACTCTCTTCTCAACTCTCACATGCTGGCTCCAAGCGCCACACCCCGGTAACCACTTCAGTAGGTGGGCTAAACCATGCGAGGGGAACTCCTCTATGGCAGCAGGTAGATGAGAGGGAAAACGAAGTATAAACAGACTTATACCTTGGTTGTCTCCTCTATTCGGCCCCTCTTTATGGAGAGGGTGAACACGCTCAAGTTATTATAGCACTGCGCTTGGGAAGTCTTTGGCAAGTGCCCAAGTATACCCCGCTCAAATTCTATTTCATGTCTGATAGAAATAACCAATAGCCCACAACGGGGAACTCTAAAGTAAAAGGGTGCGAAGAATCTCTCGGTAGCAACATGGAACGTCATAACATTGAACGAGGAAAGCAAACTACAGATGTTGGTGGGCGAGATGAGACGGTTTGGAGTAGAACTGTTGGGCGTAGCAGGGACGCATTGGACAACCGACATGGAGAACATTTTTTTTTTAAATTGAAGGCTTTTATGTCATAGCTTTAAGTAGATCAGATGAAATAAGACATCAGGGTGTGGCACTTATTGCCAGCAGGAGGATGGCATAAGTGATGACCGGATACAAGCAAATATCAGAGAGGTTAGTGGCAGTTACATTCAAGCTGGAGAGTGGACCATTGTCGATGCTACAAGTATATGGACCAGACACAAATTACCAGGATGAGGAATATGAAGTATTTTGGGATGAACTCAGGGGTATGTGAACTCAATAGCTCGGAAAACTCAAATTATGATTCTAGGAGACTTCAATGCAAATGTTGGAGAGCGAGAACATGTCAACTGGCCAGAGGTAGTGGGAAAGTATGGCCTTGGACAAAAAACGGAACGAAGAGCTATGCTGCTGCAGTTTTTTGCCATAAATGGTTTAATCATTACTAATACCTTCCTTTAGCATAAACCTTGTAGGAGGGTAACATGGGTCTCTTCTGATGGCCAAATAAGAAACCAGATAGATTACATAATTGTTAGAAAGGATTTCATCAAAAATATTAATAATAGTAGGGTCTAAAACTCGGCAGAAGTTGGATCGGACCACTATTGATGGCTGATGTTAATGTTAGTCTGAGAAAGCAAGGGAAAACTAATTAAGCACCTAGACGATATAATGTGAGCAGGTGCACGATAGAAAGATAGCAGCTGCATTAGAAAAAAGAATTAATGGATTATTTGAACACCTGATCTAGGAGGAAGATGCAGATGTCAGTTTGGAAAGCATCTATCGTCGATTTGTGGAGGCGACAAACAAGGTAACTGAAAAGGTGGTAGGATTCCGAAGGAAAAAGCAGGTAGAAGGACTCTCAAGAGAACTGGAAGCAAAATGTGAGAGAAGAGCTGCAAGCCAGGAATCTTTAGCGAGACCGGAAAATGAGGAAGCAAGAGAAAAGTATAGAAGGCTTAATAGAGAAGTTAAGCAGGGTGTGAAATTGCAAAAAGAGAGACTGCTACATGAGAAGATTGAGCAATTGGAGAGGGAATTCAGATAAAATAACAGACATAAGGAAAACCATAACGACCTCTAGTAAGCATCAAGGATGTAAATGAAAAGATACTATGTAACAAGAAGGATGTTCTGAGACGTTGGAAATATCATTTCTTCCAGCATCTAAATACTAGATTCACATGTAAAGAGATTGCTTTAGATGAAGTACAACAGGAAGAGGAAGTTGAGGTTGCTCCACCGAGTGTGAAAGAAATACGAGCGGCCATTAAAGATATGAACAACAAGAAAGCTCTAGGATTTGACCAAATAACTGCCGAAGTTCTGAAGATGGTGGAGCATATTTACCATATATTTCATAAGATATGAGAGGAGGAGAGTACTCCTAAGGACTGACCAAGTTTGCTTATCACTTCTGTGTTCAAAAAAGAGAGGTTAAACCCCGATAAATACAATTCTGCCCCGTGTAAAGTTTTCTGCAAGATCATTCTAAGAGATAAATACCCAGATAGAAGAATTCCTAGGAGAAAGTTAATATGGTTTCCGGCCTACCAGAGGCACCATTGATGAAATATTTATTGCTAGACAGGTTTTGAAAAAAGCCAGAGAACATCAGGTACAAGTCCATTTTAATTTCATAGATTTTAAAGTAGCATTTGATACAGTTTGGAGAGAGGCGCTTTGGAAATTTTTGGACGCTGTTGGTGTCAGTAGGAAGATAGTGCAGATAATTAAAAGTTTGCATGACAATACAGAGTGTGCAGTGATGGTGGGCGGCTCACAGACAGATGGTTCTGCATCAAAGTTGGGATGAGGTAGGGGTGACTGATGATACCACCGTGTTGGCAACCACATTTAACAAATTAAACATGTCAACGGAACAACTAGAAATGGCATGCAAAAAGTGGGGGCTCAAGTTCAACATCAACAAGTGTAATGTATTGTCCCCAGCTGATGGAAATATCAGGGTAGACGGTAATAGGGGAAGAAGGTAGATCAATTTGTTTTTCTAGGAAGTGTTATCCCAGGATCTTCACACGATGTAAAAAGGAGAATAACCAGGTTTGCTGGGGCATTTGGGAAGCTGAGAAATGGTGAGTGGTCCAGAAGAGATATACCAATGATGTTAAAGATAAGATTATATAAATGTTTAATAGTTCCCATTGCGATCTATGCTTCGGAAATCTGGTCTCTGCTCGCTGAAGATGAGAAGAGACTGAATGCCTTTGAAATGAGGTGCCTGAGGAGTATCATTGGTACCAACTGGAGACAGAAAGACAAATGTTAGTGTAAGAGAAGAGTTGAATATGGAGGAGACCATTACGGAAGTAATCAGAAGGAAGAGAACCAAGTGGTTTCGTCATGTTATAAAAATACCGCCAGAAAGCTATGTACGACAAGCCTATACAGGCAGCTTTCAAGTTAGGAGACCAAGAGTAGACCACCAAAGAGATGAGGGGAGGGAGGACCAGATTCCTGTGGATGTTGGGATGCATCTGAACGAGTGTGAACAGCTGGCTCGGGACAGAGTGGACTGTGGGAGAGAGACAGCAGGCAGACGCAGAGCAATGGGTCGTTATGACCTGCGCCCTTAAGTCAAGTTAAAGACAATTAAAATTTATTAATTGCACTGTATATCAAATTTCAGTGGCAATAAAAAAAACCTAGATCTAATGTACATTTTATTATGAAGTTGAATGTGCCGAATTCAAATTTGATAACAAAAATTTCCCATCACGGAACATTTTCTTGTATATTGCAGATTTAATAATTATGCAATTGATACCGATTTTTATTATACCATAAATGTATTTCGCTCCCAAAATCAGCTTACAGCTTAAATGTGTCCATTGTAATTAATTCGTGAATATATAATGAATCAGCATATTTGTTAGCATTATATAATGTATTAACCTACATTTTAGTATTTCCTTCTTCCTTTGTAAGACGGTTCAGGTGTGTCACGCTACAGGCTCTAGCAGAAGTCAGCCAGCATAGCATAGTTCCATTTTCCCTTATACCCGTTTTCCATTGACGCTATATTTTGATGGAACCTCTCTCCATGTTGTTCATTCACATCTTCTGCATTCTCTGGGAAGAAGGACGGATGAGAATGAAGAAAGTGAATCTTCACTGTCATATTGCATCTGAGATCTTGGTAGCTCTTGATTAGGCTCTCCACTATAAGCTCTCGATGGGCCCATTGGTGCTTTCCCAGAAGTCCTTGCATTCATCTTTGAATGCATGCCAGGCCGCTAGCTAAGTTTCATCCATTGTCACCTCGAAGTCCTCATCAGCTATAGGTTGACGAATCTGAGGGCCTACGAATATGCCGTCTTTAATCTTCGCATCACTTACTTTAGGGAAGATCGCTTTGAGGTACTGGAAACATGGCTTGTTATCTTGCAGTGCTTTGGTAAATTGCTTCATTATGCCTAGTTTTATATGCAGTGGTAGCAAAATGATTTTTTCCTTCTTAACTAGTGGCTCATGAATTACATTATGGGATCCAGCCGTCATAGTTTTCATAGGTGACCATTCTGAGCGTACATAATGTTCTGATCTGGCCCTACTGTCCCACTTGCAAAGGAAGCACAAACTTGGTGTATCCAGTTTGTAATCTATTAAGTAGGGCTGCTACTTTCAAGTCCGTACAAATTAGACACCCATGCTCCTTTTAACTATGCCGTCTAGAATAAAAGCAAGGTACTCATATGTCTCTCTTAAAATGACTGAGTGAGACATTGGAACTGAAGGCATGGTGTTCCCATTGTGCAACAAAACAGCTTTTATGTTGTAAAGAGATCCATCTACGAATAACCTCCACTCATTTGGTTCATAGGGCAGCTCAAGGGCATTGAATAGGCCTCTGGTATCATTACAATAATTCAAGTTGTTTTCAAAAGTGAAAAATTGCTGTAGATATGCAGAACACTTCCTAACTACTGTAAATCGAGCAGGTTCATCCAACAAGTTCCATTGTTGCAGGCGTGAGAAAAGTTGTTGACGCTGATGCTTAGTAAATGTGAGATCACGAACTAGATCATCGAGTTCCGGTTGGGTGATGAGATGTGGTTTCTTTTCAGATTTAAGCTGTGCCACATATGGTGTATCTTAAGATTCTGCATCGTCTGAGTTGCTCGTATCATTGCTTGTTAGTTCAGAGGGCGGCTGTCATAGAGGAATATCACTTGAATGTCGAACTGGGCGAATATCAGACAGAAAATCTGGTTACATGATATTTTTCTTACCTTTTCTGATGCGACCTGCAGTGAAATAAGATAAAATCCTACTAAAAATAAATATTACTGGTTGTGATCACTTGCAGAAATAGTGGAACTACAACATAGTATCTATTTTAAGCTATTTAATTGATACATCTCTTGAAAATTATTAAAGACCAGGAAAGAAAACATAGTGAATACCCACCTTTAATATCTGACAAGTAGAAGTACCAATCCGTTGAATGGTCCTTTGGCTCTCTCCAGACCATTGGTACGCCAAACATGACGTCAGGCCCTTTGCCTTTCAGAAAGGGAACTTGTAGACCTGAAACAACATATCTGAGGTGCCCAGCGTTTGTCCTTGTCACCCACTTTACATCCAAAGTACAGCTCATAAAGTTTCTTCACATGTTTAGTTAACCTTCTCTTGTATTGTCTTAATGTAACTGATCCACATATACTCGTATATCAAAAACTGTCTGGGGAATTTTTGCATTCCCTAGGCATTTTAGCTCAGTGACCTGTAAATAAAAAACACTAGTATGAATAGTAACAGAAATAAATATTAATAAAAAAGTAAAACTAGGAAGCATTTATAGTAAGTTACAAAATTATCAAGCGTTATGTAAGAGTTATTACGGATTTGGACTCATATAACTAAAAGAATATTGAGTATACTTTCATAAATTTCATAGGTTAGATTGACAAATCCCTTAGGAACACGTTTAAATTATATCAAAATATTTTAATAATTTTTAGAGCTGTCAATTTCGGCCCAATCCTGTTTGTATTCAATCTCTACGGAACTATCAGTGTATTTAAGGTAAGTAAGATGGTAATTTATGAAAAACTGGAAGGTCGCAGAAAGAGACGGATGTTATATTCGTGATTTACTCAAAATATACCTCCCCTAGAAAAGTTATTCTCATTTCCGTTTGTTTTTTTGTACAACAATGTTATTTAAGTCTCTTTAGTTAAAATAGCAAAGAAAATGAATCAAAGTGTGTTGTTTACTTTGGACTCATACTATTTCACATGATAGGGAGTGTTCAAATTGGAAATCATAGAATAAAGTATAGCCTATATTCACATTCGTATAATCTAAAAATACTATACCCTGGAAGCTTATTGCATAGATTTTAGGTTTTTAATTTAGAATCTGTAAGATACAGGTTTGCTTTTAACAAGAAAATTTACATTCAAACAAGCGATAATGGAAGCCGAATTTGCTGATTTTGTACGCTATAAGAGGCATTTGACGTTAAACTTTCCCATGCTATAGCTAAAGTTCTTGCTGAATTAACATTTATTTATTTATTATTATAGAGAGGTGTTAAAAAGTGAGGAATCCCTCATTGTTTCCACCGATAAGGGACAGAGAAAGAAGAAAAAAAGTGCTGAAAGATAAATATAGAAGGCAGCAGAAAACGTGTTCGGAGAGAGGGCCATCTCAGTATTTATATTTGTTGAAGTTGTCATAAATTACATTATATATATATATATATATATATATATATATATATATATATATATATATATATATATATATATATATATACATATATATATATATATATATATATATATATATAATGTATTTCGAATGTATTTCGAATGGATTTGGCTTAGATAACGCCGTCATTATATCAATAATAACGGTTTTCTAAGAAGGTAAACGAGACTAACATAAAGGGGTTATGTTGGTTTTAGGGGGGCTGTTGGATGAGCTATCCTAGATTGTGTTCTCTTGGTTCTAGGACAAAGGATGTCACGCTGGACCTGAAATAGATCAGTTGTTTAATAATGCCACTACATTAACCGTACCATATATATATATATATATATATATATATATATATATATATATATATATATATATATATATATATATATATATATATATATATATATATATATATATATATATATATATATATATATATATATATATATATATATATATATATATATATATATATATATATATATATATATATATATATATATATATATATGTTCGGTTGGTCGGTTGGCTAGTTAATGTAATGAAGTGTTGGTTGGTTATATAGTGAATAGGTTATATAGTGAATAGTTTAATTGAGGAGAAGTAATTATTTAGGTTTGGATTTATTTTATTGATGTACAGTGACTCTAAGATTTTCAAATCGAGAGAAGTTAAGGCTGAAGATAATATGGTTAATGAATCAAGATTAAGAGGATGATGGAGATACTCAGAATGTTGTCTGATGGAAGAGGCTTCAGGTTTAGAAATGGGAATACCAGTCCTTTGAGACAAATCAAGTGCTTTGCGATCCTCCTGTATTTAACTTGTAAGCCAGTTTGGCCTACATAACGACTGTGGCAGGTCGTATATGTATAATTGTAATATATATATATATATATATATATATATATATATATATATATATATATATATATATATATATATATATATATTTAATGTTATGAAATTTGTGCATAAAAAGAGCACAAATAGTACAAAATAAAAAAATAAAATGAAATAAATCCCTACAAAATTTATATACATCAAATATATTGTTTGAGGACTTTATTTCTGTATTAATCAATTTTCTTTTTTGTTAATTGTTTCTATGATCGTACTGGGTTACTTATATATGGCCGGTGCAAGCAGCAACCTTGCTGGAAGCATATACCATTTATGTCTCTCCCGCTCCTGAACAAGTCGTCTACAGTACTTGGTAGGAAAGTTTGCTCTAGGCAGTCCCAAATGGTCGTGCTCCACGAATGCAAGAAGGTGATCACCATCTCGATTCGGGTTCTTGCATGGAGGTCCCTCGACGTAACGAAGCCGTCCGATTTAATATTACGGATGAAGTGCAGGGCTTTGTTTTGAGCCCTATGAATTTTTATCATCTTGCTTCTGGAAGAAATATTTAGTGGAACTGCTGGGTAAAACAGATTGGACCTTACTAGTGAAGTGTATAATTTCTTTTTATTGCTGATACTTAGGTTTTTCCAGTTCAAGTTTTGTAACTTGAATCTTGGACTAAATATGATTTCGTGTGCCGTATTTGGAGATCCTGAAGCTTAGGATGATCGCGCATGGAGAATAGGTCACAATTGTGTCTTCCATTGTGATAAGTCTTTTTTCAGTCTGCTTATCGTGACTGCTGTGAATTGGGTCTGGTTCATCTAAATCTTTCACTACACGTCGAACCTGGAGTTTTTTGGCCTCGGCTGCAATCGCCCTCGACATCACTTTCTCAGATCTGGTCTGTCGAGTCACAAACTGAGTGATGTCTTCCGCGTACTATACGTTGAGGGTTGTTGGTAGCAACCGTTTTTGAATATCCCTGGTGTAGCCTGCAAAGAGGGTGGGACTAAGATACCTTTGTGGGGGACTCCGGATAACAAGTAGAACAGGGTCAAGACGGGGTTGCAAAATCCTATTACGGATCTCCTGCTGGTGGGGAGATTTGTGGATATTTTTCAGGAAATAGGAGGAGGGGGGAAGGCAACCCGAGTCTCGAGATTTAGTATTTGAGACCGTCGATCCATAGTGTGTTGAAGACTTTCTTCATGTCCCGGTAGACCACATTCACAATGTAGCCATAGGCAAACCCCTTGGCCACATGTTGGTATGTTAAGGCGATTGCAGTCCCTGTACATCTTTTTTCCTGCCGAAGCCATTTTGTTCGGCATTCTGCATGGAGTGAGTCGTCAGGTGCAAGACCAGCCTGTAATTGAGAATCTTTTCAAATACTTTTCCAAATTGTCTTGGAGAGAGAGATCGGCCTGTAGCTCATCACTTGAGCTTTAAGCTACTCTTGTTTAGGAATAAAGATCATTTTGGATGTTTTTAGGCTGTCTAGGAAGTATCCTGCTCCTAATGCCGCATTGAAAAGATTCAACAATTTGGTCTTTTGTCCTCACTGAGGCCTCTTTCAAGTGCCTCGTTGTTATTAGGCTTAGACCTGGAGCTTCTTGCTAGAATCCAGAGACTGCAGCGTCCAGTTCGTCTTAAGTGATTGTCATGCCTTCTGGGGCGCACTCGCGCAACCTGTTGAGGTTTGTGGTCCGTGCAAATTGAATCGTCTGTGTAACCTTGCCATGTGTTCTATAACTCTGTCATCTAAGTCCAGATCGAAATATTCCTCCTCTTTGTCGGCAATATGAAAAACATCCCTCCAGACTTCGCAAAGCTCGTTTTTAGTCACGTGTGATTCTATATCTCACTATGTCGGTCCGTAGGTCCCCGTTTTGCTATTTCTTTTGTAATAACATTGTAACTATTCAGCCGATTCTAACAAAAGTTGAAACCCTTACGTTGCTTTACATTCTCTTTTGAATGATATAATTGCCAAAGTCGTCCCAAGGTGAGCTGGGAATTATTTGGTAATAACATCATACTATTCGGCAGATTCTAACGAAATTTGAAACCCTTATGTTGCTTTACATTCCCTTTCGAATGATATAATTTCCAAAGTCTTCCCAAGGTTAGTCCGGTTATTATTGAAAGTTTTGAAGTTCGTAAGCTCATAAATTAAAATAAGTGAGAGCACGCGACTCTGGTCAGCAGGCCTTGTTTTTCTTGTGCAGTTCTGGAACACTTGTTAAGGTACCCTATGTGAGAGTCACCCTTCGTTGCTGGTCGCCCTCTCAGCTTGCTGATGACGTTCCAGAGGATTCTAGGGGTTGTACTTAATATACAGGTTATGGATTATACATTCCCACTCTCCTCTGATCTCCTGCGACAACGTAGCATTCACTTTTCGTGTGAGCTGCGGGACCAGCACAAAGTAAATTTGGATGGTGTATCCAGTGGCACGGATGCCGGCGTAGATCAACCTGAACCACTGCAGCAGGATGATCCTCTCCTGAGTTGGGCGCGTTGAAATAAGAATTTTATGCCTGCTGATCGGGATTGGGCTATCTGCAGTGGTAAAACTGTTAAAGATGTTGGACAGCTCTTCGTTGATCACCTCTTGCGTGGCATCATCGATCTCAGGAATTTCCTTCGGGGAATGACTTTCTCTAGGCCTCCCAGTCTGCAGCCGAAAGTTCTTCCTTGGTGGCGAAGGGATGAGTATGGGAGTGGTAGCTACCGTGTTAACCATATGGATGTATAAAATGATGGAAGGGAAAGTTGGTGTCCGTAAACACAATGCCTGATTTAGTGGCTAACGATGGTTATGCGAGGGTTCGGAATTACGGTCCAATCCTCTCCGTTGCGCCTCTGCAATATTAAGACTTCAATTGGAGTCTTAGCAACTTCGAGGTGGCCATAAGTCTTTACCAAGTGATTCGGATTAAATTGCATATGACTGAAAGGTATTTCAGGATCCAACCTCAATTATAAATGAGGTGGGATATTCACATAAATCCAGTGTGTGAAACTCACATTTGTAGATTAATAGATGGGCGGAGGAAAGTAATCGCGCAACATTATAAAATCGAAAAGGGTAAGATATGCCTTGGACAATTAACCATGTAAAGGCCCAAGAGGAAAATTAGTTAAACAACAGTGGCAATCAGAGAACATCGACAAGTCCTCAAGAAAGCCGTAAATCAAATTGATTAAACGCTAAGAATAAGAACTTTATGGCAAATTTACATAGAATGTGTGGCTATAAAATGTCCTATAACGACCAAATTAGAGGTAAAGGGAGATACTTTATTTTTAATAAAGAATTAAATTCAGTTTTGGTAGATTCCGAAAAAGATATGGAGGCGGATGTGATAATCGAAGAATTTGTGTCTGCCAAAATTAAAATTATTTCAATTGGTTTGAAGGTACCGATTCAATTCGATGATGATGAAAACAGGTTCAATCACTGACTCTCTTCTATTATTAAGAGAACTTTATGGTAATTTGTGGAGATTTTGGCTTTTAAAACGTTGTCTTTATAGCAAATACATCATATATAGATGGGAAGTGACTGCTAAATATGATACAAGCAAACTTTCTGCTTCAAAAGGTAGAGGATGCCACGCGTTGTCAAAACGTATTAAATTTAATTCTTGCCACACGAATAGTTGGTGGAAAAAGTTCGAGTAGGTGAGCCACTGTAGACAAGTGATCCCAACTGAATCATTTCCAAATAAGTGCAATCATCACAACAATTGAGAGCAATCAATTAAGACGGATTTGGGAAGAACTACAATTTCGGTGTTTTTCAAGATCGTTTGAAGACAAAGGATTTCGGTAGCTCTAGTTACAAAAGGGAGAACCAAGACGTATTTTGAGGTATAGTGAGTTGTGGTTACTGTAGATTCGGAACTAGTTAACTACGTGCGCATAAAATACCGTAAATCAAAGAGAGCCACCCTAGATTAACAAGGAAATCAAGATATCGATTTGCGATCGAAATAAATGCTACCAATCTTTAAAAAATAGCAACTTCGAAGTAATTCGAGTAAGATGCTTATTATATCGTAAGATACTCAATGAGAATGACAGGAAGGCGAAAAATAATTGGGAACAAACCCGGCTTGAAATTCCAAATACGAGCCAAAGCGTTTCAAAAGATATGTTAGCCGTAGGAAGTCCATAATAGAGGCTATAGAACCGAATTGAACTTCTCGCGGACAAATCTAAACTTATGGTAAAGATTTCGAAGGAGCATTTTGTAAGTGGGTTTTCTCCTGAGAACTCGTTACGGTTTTCTTCTTTGACACGCGAGTAAACAACGGAGAAATTATTACATATATAAATAAGCTGAAACGATTCCAGGACAAAGATCTGACTGCGTTTGTCTAACTCACCTATATGAGGTAAAGAAATAAATATTACAACTACTATCTATGATCTTTAACAGGTCAATTAGGAACAAGATAGTCCCAGCACAGTTCAAAAGAGCTAAGGTCATGCCAATATTCAAAGAAAGAAAGAAAGTCAATAATTCCCTCTTGTTCTATTAGTTTAACTTCAATTATTGGTAAGCTCTTATAATTGAATTAGAAAGGAAAGTTGATGATATCGATTCAAATATCTAATTATGGAAACTAAGCATACGTAGATTTCGGCGGAGACACTCCTATTTAACTAAGCAATTAGATTCTTGCAGAAAGTGATTTCTATCTATGATGCTCACAAAGTAGTCGGTATTGTTTACTTAGACTCTCAAATAGCAGTCGATATTGTTAATTATACTCTCAAAAAAGCATTTGATACAGTTCCACACAAGAGGGCCTTATTGAAACTTAAAGAACACAGAATCAATGGAAAAATTCTTATGTGGGAAGAAAATTGTCTCTCAAACTGTTCACAGTGGATTGTCATAAACTTGTAATATTTGGTCTTGGACACATCTCAGTACTAGCGGTGTGCCAATAGAGCTGTAAGTTGCCTTCTTTTCTTCCTTGTATAAATATATGATATTGATAAGGTTCAAATTAGTAAAATCTCTATATTCACAGATGGCAAGAAACTAGGAAAAAGACGTTTTTACATGCGTGGCGAACCTACAACAGGGCCTAGATAAAACTGTCAAGTGGGCGTATATATGTATGGCAGATGAATTTTAATATATGTGAATGCAAGGTGATGGCCAAATTTTAGAATCGGCTGGCTTAGAAAGGGACCTGGGTGTTTTAAGAAGACCTCAAAGTTATGAAGCAATGTATCGAAGCTACTAAGAAAGCTAACAGGATTCTGGGATACATTGCCGAGAATTTTAGCTTCAAATCAAAGCAAATCATTCTTCCTTGATATAAATCCCTCATCCATTCTCACCTCAAGTTATCACTGCATTTATGGTCTCGATTATTTTTTCTAACATAAAGACGTAACGCTGTCAGAACGAGTGCAACGTCGGGCAGCTAAACTAACTAACGAGCTTAAGACCAAGAAGGGGCGCGGCGATTTGCATTCCTGGCCGCCGTGCTGATGGGACTCATCGCCCTGTCTGGCCCCAACTTAGCCTCTTCCTCTTTCTGATACCCCGTCTTCTTACACTGCTTCTTCACTTTCCATACAACTTCTCAAACAATTTTCTCTGTTCGGCCTCTAATTTCACAGGAAAGACGCCGACCAGCTTCCTCTTAGCCAACTATCTCTGATCAGGGCTGAAGGGAGAGGGGATAACGTTCCCTCACTCTTGAGCTCCGGTTTGGGATGGTGGATTTTTAACAACCTGCTTCACTCCAAATTACACCTTCTTCACCCTCCCCTTCTTTCTCCTTTCACTATTTTTTTTACGCCGTGCCTAATGTGGAGCCGCCATGCCGATGGACTGCCAGGTCACTAGGCGGGATGAGTGGCCTCAAATGGCAGCAGCTGGATTTGCTGGCCCCGTATTTACCCTTCGCAGAGAGGGCTACTGCGTGGGGTTATGAGCGTGTGTATCTCCGTAAATTACATAGGGTCACTATGCACAAAGATGAGTCCCTGAAAAAAATTATTCTCTCCCTTTACCTTCCCTTCTACCATCACCGGAGCCGACTTCGGGCAGCTTCACTGAAAAAATAGAGGTCCTCCATGTGCTCTCTCAGAGGATCTTCCAAATTTCTTCTACCGGAGAGGAGGCTTACTCCTCTCCTTTGTCTACGGGTGCAGGGAAATTCCCCTTACCCCGTTCTCGGTCACTTTTGCCAACGGCAGGTTCCCCTTACTTTCCAAGGGGACTGCCAAGAAAGCAGGCAGGCGGCCCATAATTGACCGCTCTCGGTTGGAGCGGCTCGATATGGTCAACCCTATTATGGGAGCAAAAGACAGCAGGGCAAGTCGGCCCGTGCCCCTTAATGTCCTGCAGGCGTGCGCAGCAAGTTTGCAGGGGATCAGTGTATCTGCCTCCCCTCTCCTCGACGGATGCCGGTTGGCCGGCATTTGAAGATGAAAAAACTCTCAAATGGGATATGAGACGTCTTAGGGGGGGATAGCCACATGCATGCCCCCCTTGAGATGGACTTGGTCCCTGAGGTGATCCAGCCTCAGATGGTAGAACCTTCCATGGGGTCGAACATTGGTTTTGTGCTAAGCTCTGAACCCAAGTCCGTCCCTTTGCAAGGACCGCCTCAGACGGCCCCCCCCGAGGCCTTACAAGGAAAGAATGGATCTTCTCTCCCAAGTGGTGCCCCTATGAGAGCACGGACCTTCTCTAATTCAGAGAAGGATCTCTCTGAGGCCGGTCCATCTGGTTTAGGCGCTCCTACCGGCGGAGGAGAGAAGCGAGTTCATTCCCCGCACTCCTCTCCTAAAAAAAGAAGAAAAAAACTAAGAAGACTCAAGGCTCCTCTCCCCCCGCGGGAGCCACGGTGACGGACGGGTCTGCTGCCGTTTCAGTAAGCGACTAAGCGAAGATCTGCATGTTCGGCCTCGTTGCTCTCCCGGGTGGGGCGTCTCAGACGAAGACCAGAACTGCGCAGAGCGAAGCATCGATTTCGTCGGGGCCCCTTATTCAGAGGCTACCTGGTGTTTTTGAGCCTACTGGCTTCAAACGCTTCTTTGTTATTGCTTCACTGATGGCAGCATGTTGGCTAAGGGCAACATGAGCCATCAGAGGAGAGCTCTAGCTAATGCGATTGGTAGAGAGCCGAAGGTGACTCGTTTCTCGGACGGGAGCCTTTTGGCGAATGTGCCGAATCCTTTAGAGGCGGACATGATTAGTGCCCTTCGAACACTTGACGGTGCTCCTGTGAGTGTGACACCGCACTCTACCATGAACTCGTGGACTACTCCATAGAAGACATCACCTTGAAGCTGGCTGACCATGGGGCTGTCAAAGTCGAACGTGTGATAAAAAAACAGGGAGGGACATCGAGACCCACCCCTACACTCTTCATCACATTTGACTGTGACAAGCTCCCTGAGTCGGTGCATGCCGTTTTGTATCGCTACCGCATGAAGGCATTCGTGCCACTACTGCACAGGTGCTACTACTATCACCGCTTCGGCCATACTAATCGCTCATGTAGACGCGTAAATTCTGTGTTACCCAAAGTCTTGGAAAGTTAAGCCGATGCCGCACACGATAAGTCCAAATCATGTGCGGCCAAGTGCGTTAATTGCGGAGAGCGGGACCCCGCTTCTTCGGAGCAATGTGGTGCGTATCTCCTTGAGAAGGAAATACTGGCCTTTTCGGACACGGATCGGACCTAATTTCGCGAGACTAAGGACTTGGTTCTGACGCGCCTGGCGCTGCCTGAGAGTCTTATGCCTTAATATTAAGAAACACACCCTCTGCTCATGAACCCTCCAGGCCTACGAGCACGGTCGTTTCCCCGCCGTTTAGGAAGCCATCTGTGGGGGCTTCCATGGTAAAGCTGGTGGCACAAAAGGTTCCCACCCAGCCCCAGCTCAAACTAGGGATCCCCTCCCTTTCCCTACCCCAGAGTGACCGTTCTCCGTAAGGCAAAACAGCCGCGCTCTTTCACAGAGTTGCTAGACTCACAGGAGGCAAAACCTCTGAAAATGGTCGTGAGGCCATCTTCCGGGGTTCCTAAAGCTGCCCCCCGAAAGGAGGACAGCACTATAACCAGTGGTAGGCTGGGTGGCTCGGAGCCCGTGGATCATTCAAAAGAGTGACGCCCGCCCCACTCGCCTAATGTTAAGAGGCGGAGCACAACCTCCTCCGATAAGTCTTCGAAGGCGACAGCGTCTTCGGTGCATTGTCCGGACAACAGCGTACAGCCACCCCCTTGAGGGCTTCTTTTCGGACAGTGCCCCCGCATCGCCTCCGAACTAGTCCTAGAGGGCATATTCTTTCAATTAAATTGGGGCGGACTCCGGGCCAACTGGGAGGAGCTGCGGAGGCTCCTATCCTTCCGTTCCCCGTTATCTATCATTTTGCAGGAGAAAATGCTGGGCAAGTGTTCCCCTAACCACCCTCCCAAGGGAAAGGGTTTGTCAACCCCACCACCACGCGATGAAGTCGGGCGGGAGAATGCGCGATTTATACCTAGCATGATGTCTCCGTTCTTTTCTTCGATTTAGATACCTCCTTTCTGGCAGTAGCTGTGCAGCTGCACCTTGATAGGAGGTATACTGTTATTTCAGCTTATATTCCACCATTAGGCGAGTTCGATACGGTGGACTTCAGCCGCGTCGTGGCATATTTGCTGAGGCCCTTTTTCTTGCTCTGAGATCTAAACGATAGACACCCCACTCCTGGTAGACTACTCAATTAATCACAGGGGTCAGGTTTTTGCCAATCTGATCGACGAGCTGGAGATAAGTGTCATAAATGTGAATACATTTACGCATGACTGACCAAGAGCCACTTTATTTTCATGCCTCTATCAATCTTTATGCTCTCCGGATGCACAGCCTTATTTTAGGTGGGGTGGTGGGTCGATAACCTCCATAGTATTGATCATTTTCCCATTTAAATATATTTTTCTGGGCTGCTGCTACCCAAGATTCCGCCCCGGTGGTGCTTGGCGCGGCCGCGGTGGTCTGCATGTCAGCAAATGACTGATTCCTCTATCTCAGTTGATAAGTATAGGTTGGTAGATGAGGCCGTTCAGTTCTTCAACGGCACCTTCTTCGCCGTGGGGCTAACTCATATTCCTAGAACGTATGGCCATTTTGCACGCCGACCGCTCCCGTAGCGGTCAGCCGAGTGGGAGGTAGCCCTCAAACAGAAGCGTTATGCCTACATGCACTATAAGCGCCACCTAACGACTTCACTGTCGGTGAATTTCGTCTAGCTAGGTCTAAGTTCCGGTATATTTTGAAGCACGCCCGCCGCTCTTCTTGGCGGCATACGTGTCTTCACTTAACGGGAAGACCCCTCTGGTAGAGGTGTGGAAGCGAGTCAAAAGGATTCGGGGCAAGTTCTCGCAAGACACCCCTCCTGTTCTCCAGGAGTGTGGGAACCCAACCTTGGACCCCGCATCTGTGGCGAAATCTTTCGCGACTGCTTTCTCCGCACTCTCTAGCCGGGATGCTGCTTCACCAGCATTCAATGCAGGTAGTTCTGTCGTGGCAGTCTGCTGACTGGACTTTATCTCCAGAGGCGGAGATCCCCTCAACGACGGGTTTACTTTGAGTGATTTGTGTTCCGCTCTGGGTTCCTGCGCAGACACCACGCCTGGTCCAGACGATGTCTTGTAAGCCATGTTTCGACTTCTGGGTAAACGAGACATAGCCTTTCTGTTAGATTTCTTCAATAGGATCTGGGTGGGGGAGCCCTCTCCGGCCCAATGGAGCAAAAAGATTGTGTCCGGAAGGGATGTGTCTTCAGGGTCACACTCTTTGCTCTGAGCATCAGAGCGTGGCCCATATGCTAACTCTGGAGCGTCGACTCCAACAGGCATTAACCGCGTCTCCCGCTATGCCAAAGCCCACAGGCTTCAGTTTTCCGTGGCCAAGAATAAGGTGGTGCTCTTCTGCCGCCATCCACGGCTCCACTTTTACCCGGACTTGCTTCTCAATGGGGTGCGCTTGTAAGTGGTGGACACTACCGTTTCCTTGGTCCTGTATTTGACCGACGCCTCACCTGGGAGGCTCATATTCGCAGCCTTAGGGTCTCTTGTACCCGCGCCATGGACATTCTCCATTCCGTGACGTTCAGCACTTGGGGCGCGTATAGGGATAGTGCCTTACTTTTTTATCGATCTTTTGTTCGTTCGAAGCTCGACTACGGATGCTAGTTTTATGCATCCGCAGCCCGGCTTGTATTGCGGAAGGTGGACTCTATCCACCACACTGGCCTTCGCCTTGCGATCAATTCCTTCCCCAATTCCCCCATTGAGAGCCTACTTCTCGATGCTGGGGATATGCCACTCGCTCTACGCCGTGCACAATGCATTATTCGCCTGTATTTGCGAGCCCAGCGCATCCCTCAGTGACCAACAGCTCTCACTGCATCCGCAGCTGATTTCGACGGTGCTATGCCTTGAGAGACGCCAGTCATTCCCTAAGCCCTTTGGTTTAGGGCTAGGAAGCTCCTTCGAGAGCTGGGTATAGCTCTCGGGCAGGTGGTGCCGTGGTTCTGCCCAGGAAGCCACCCTGGAGGGTACCACCAGCGTTTAGCTCTTCCTCACACCGATTACATAGCAGGAATAGGGGCAGCTCTCCGGGCTGCTTGGCAAAGAAGATGGGAGATTGTTGAAGGGAACTTAAAGTTGCGTGCCATTGCTTCGCGAGTATTCCCATGGACCTACCTCCTAATGCCATGACGGCTTCAGGTTGCTTTCTGTCATCTTTTATTGGACACACTTGGGGGACGCAGCGCTATTTAATGAAGCACTCGCCTGCTTTGTCGCCCAGACTGTTCGGCCCTTTTCTTGTTGAATGTCCCATTCTGGGTGATCTTCGCGTATGTTACCTGTCCCGGTACCGGAACTAGTGGGGTCGCTACCGTTTCTCACTTGTACTCGGGACGGGAGCGTCCATACTAACTTGTGGAATGTACGACCTCTTGGAGGAGGCTGCCCTGCTCCACTATATTTGACCTTTTTTGTGAATTTCTTTTTGTAAGTGGCATGTTCCTGAGCCGGGGAAAGGTGGGCCTACCCCCAACGCCGGAGCACGCTTCTTTCTTGCCTTTTTGCTTTTTCTCGTTATGTTTTTTTGGCCTTTGTCCTTTTTATCGTTCTGTGTTATTTAGATAGTCTTATATTTTTTTATTTGTTTTTTAATATAGACTGACAGTAGGCAGTTGTGTACGGCGACTTATGCTCAAGTAGGCAGTCGCCAGATAGGCTACCACAATGAAAAAAATCCGAGCTTAACACTAAAGCATACGAAGAGAGATTTCTATCCTTAGGCCTATTAACACTTGCAAGTAAGCGAATAAGTAGACAACTAATAGAGTTGTTTAAAATCATATAAGGATGCAGTAATATTAATTATAGACTACTGTTCAAGATGAATGATAGAGGAAGCACTCGTGAAAATCGATTTAAATTGGCAAACAAGCGCCTCGACACGGCCATAACTCAAAAGTACTTCGTAATAAAATCACACAAACTTGGATTACTCTTTCTTCCCAAATAGTGGAAAGAATACAAGTCAGATAATATGTTTAAAATTCCAGTTGAGTATTTTTCAAATTTAAATATTACCCAGTACGAAACAAATGAGAATGTTCACTGAGCGAGTGGGAAAAGTAGCTAGGGAGGGGGGGAGAATGATGCCAGCGATAACCTCGTCCCTTGTAAAGCATGTACACAAATGTGTTTTCCGTACGTTTTTCGCTCCTTTTCTCACTGGATTACTTTCATTGCTAGCAGGCAAGGATATGCGGGAAGAAATTGACCTTTCGTATTGTCTCGGGTGTTGGTCAAATGTATACGAGAGTGCAATTGGCTTAAGTTTCAGTAGATTGCCCCATGAATCACCGCTATAGGCGCAAATATGTGTATATGCGCAATCATAATGCAAATATATATAAAAGGAAGCCTAATTTTACTTTAGTACCTACACATTTATATATGTAAGTCTGTATCAACAGTTGTCGTAGTAGCATTGGAGTTTACGGCATGTAATTCAGACCACATAAAAATGTAAGATAGCCTACCTGGTTACAGTAAGATAGCTTATCAAGTAACAGTGAGATAGCCTACCTGGTTAAAGTAAGCTGTCTCACTGTAACTTGACCCCACCTGGGGTCAAGAAGGGTTCCGCCAACGCTGGTTTGTGTCAACAACTCAATACAGCCTTGACACCTTTTCCTTAATTGGGGGATTGACTCCTGGTGCTTTCGAGCTCGCCAGTGAATGTCAGTCTGATCTTTATGTGAAATTCATAATCCGGTCTGGAATCTTGTTTACTGTGCAGTACGTGGTATCATCTTCCGGTCTAGGTGGTGAATAGTTCGTCTATAGAACAGTTCAAATCTAGGTTGGATGATGTAATCCATGAATATGTATAGACCGTAGTGTCAAGTAGAGTATGAGAGAAGTTAGGTTAGGTTTCAGATTTTCGATTAAAATTCCCGATTGTGTCATTTTTCGCAGCACAATCGAGTATTTTTTCCGCTCTCTTTGACCGCAAAAGCAGGCGGGAGAGCCTTCATCTGAGCTATGCTTTTCTCATGCTACAGGTTACGGCTTTCCCACATAATAACCCCTCGGTATGGTTAGCAATGTTCTTTGAGCAACTACAATTCCTTGCGACATCTTGTGATCCAGTAAATAGTAGGCTTCGCCCCCCCCCCTCCTCCCACACACACCCTCCTACCTCTTCACAAATCAAGTACAATTCGGACTTGCACAATTTCCCAAATAGGACGGGGGTAGACTCTAGAGAGAGGCTCGAGCTAGCCCTTCAACTCCTAGAAATAATCTCATAAAATTTGCATTAAAACGAAGTTTAGTACAATCATTCCACCGTTGCTAATAAATTCGTATTATTATTACGACTCTGAATTATCAATACTATAATTACTGAGTGAGCAAAGTGCCGTCAACGGAACGCAAGAACAAATAAAAGCCTTAATTCTAATTTACATGAGAGCAATGATAATTGAAGTGAAATATTTGTCAGAAGTGGGCATAGATAACGTCAATTAAGTACCCGAATTACTTCATTGAAATTAGCAAAAACTAACCATTGATTCTTTTTCTTCTAAAGTATATATATTTCAAGATAACTGTGCCCTTAAAAGCTATTAAAATATATCGAGGTTAATGTACTTAATTGAAATAGTATATCATTATTTAACATAATTTCTATTTAAGAGCAATTGATTCAATTTTGCAATTTGAATGGCCGGGAGAAAAAACAATGTGTTGCAAGGTAATTTCAATGGGGAACCCTTATAATCGAATAATATTTGGTTTGTGCGACTGATTCAAATCGTAGAACCCCATCCGTCAATAATTTACAATAAGTATCGATAAAATTCCTATAATTACAATATTAGTTTCAGTTATTCCATTAGATATATGATAATGAAGCTTAGAAGTTAGATTGCAATAAGAATCCGATATTCACTTTAATTAGACTGAAATTCAGATCTCTAAACAAAGAAAACGAAGTCATGAAAAACGGATAACAAGAAGAAGGTAGACTCCATCAAAGTATTATATTATATTAAAAAAAAAGGTAATAGGTGTTTGAAGGCTAATATTCTTTAGTGCTTTGTGATTTCGAAACTTAATGATTGTAGGGACTCTGCGATTTATATTTAAACTAATAAATTTCATTAAATAATGTATGGCTAGGGTATAATTATGAATACGTTGAGCATTAACTTTGAGATTGGGGTTTGTTAGCCTCACCTGAAATCGGATAATCTCACTTTTAGTTAATTGGTTCAATTGTGAAAAATCGGAGTCGAGAAGTTGGTGCACACATACTTATTCGTCCACACATGTATTTTTTAACTTTCTACAGTAAGGAATGTGATAAATTAATAGGTCGAAACTCACACGCTGCAAAAATTCATTCATCGATAACGTGAGCGTGATCGTATATTCTCACAGATATTCTTACGTAATACTCGGCCTCTCAGAGCATACGTGACATTACAAAAACATATAGTAATTTATGCTGAGACGGAACCCAAGATTTTATCAAATGTGTGAACGAACTAAAACAAGGTAATTTTGAATAAGACTGGCGCACGCGTTCTAGGCTACTAAATCCTTCAACACTTCTTCTTATGGGCGTAATAGTGTGTTAGAAGTGATAATTTGATGGGGGAGAGGGTCAATCACATTTTATAAAGTCACAAAAAAACTATTTCAACCCGGCACCGCCTTGAAATAGCATAATATAAATTACGCTCGCTCGTTTGTTTTTAATGTTAATATTAGTTCTTTTTTTTATTTTCCGAACAACGATGTGAAATATTAGGGCTCGAATGCCAATTAAATATGGAATACACAGTCGCATTGTAAATTGGAGCTGCATCATATTGTATTATATCTCATTTTGAAGGGTTTTTCGTTTTTGAATTAAAATAATATATGGAAATTTAAATTGCTTAATATTAAATAAAATTTGATTGATTTAATTAACATTCAGGGGTGAGGCTTATAGAATGTCGATGATAAAAAATGGGATCTAAAGACGTCTGGCAATCATCTTTGAATTCGACCCTAATGCTAGGCTTTTCGAATTGTGTATACTGCGAGTTGGTTACAAATAGCGGAGAGGTGGGGTTGCATCCACTTGCCATTAAAGGGAGGTATTGGTTCGAATTCAAAGGCAGTGTCTTTAGGCAGGCAACTTTGTATTTTATAAACAAACTCAAACTAACCAAAAAGACAAAGAAAAGCTTACTTTATTGTGCTGGGGAAAAGAGATCCGCAGCGGCCAGGAGAAATTCGTGGAAGCGCTACTTCCAACTAGTACATTTCCGCACAAATTCTATCCCAGCTCTTTTCTACCCATTTTCAGATTTCAATACGAGTCAGTTTGTTGCCTAAAACAACACACAATCCACAATATTGTCTCGTCGGTGAGGAGTGAGTTCGTAAAACAAACCGTGCCTCCCAAAGCCTTCACTTCGATGTTGATGCTTTTATTATTACTTCGAGAAATAACATTTCTGTCACAGCGAAAATGAAATTATTCATTAGATTGACGACAGGCCACCTCTTTCTGTAAAGTCTATGCTCTAAAAAGAAGTTTATAAACTTCGATTTATTCTTCCGCTACTGGAAGAAAACAAAGTAAGGATCTTCCCCGAAGACGTCAAAATTATCAAGATGGATACCTTCGAGAAAATATAAAACGGTAAATGGAAAAATCCTAAATCAAAGAATTAAAAAGAACAAGATTAATGGCATAAAAAATAACGAGACAACTAAACTGAAAATACTTCATTTAAACACTGACGGAAGGAAATCAAAAGAAGAAAATAATCAGGAGACCAAAAGATCTCTAGAAATAGAGAACAAAAATTATGACTGTAAAATCTTCCCCAGCCGTAGGCTTCGCCTGCGACGTGAGGAAGACCCAATAATAACAAAAGAAGCAGAACAAGAAAAACCCATCAAAAAGGGATGAACGCCTGAAAACAAAGAAAGGTAACTATACCAAACAAAGGAATTTAGAACAACCTACCCTAAACAAATAAGGTAAATAAATACAGTATAAAAACCGAATTTGAATTAGAAGAACGTTACCGCAAAGTACCCCAAGCAAAATTTCCAATACGATATAGTAAATAAAAAGGAAACGAATAAAATCTTAGAAGCAACCTGTACAACACAAACCCAAATGCAAATTAAAAGAGCTGAAGATTGAAGAACGTCACAAGAAAGAGATCAGCCAGTAAATTGGCAATTACTAAACTATAGACATTTCATCTCCCCCTCCCCCAAGCTCTCTTGCTATCTACTCCTATCATCTCTACACTTTTCTCACCTTATACACTGAACGGTTGAAATCACGAACGTTGAAACGGTTTCCGTTAAAAAAATGATTATTTTGGGAGGAAAATGGCAAAGAATCGCAAACAAATCGTGTAAGGCGGGAGCGAGGGTAACTGAGTCCGTCTCATAACATTTCAAGATGGCGTCGTAGAATAATTCTTTCGTCGCAAAATTAGGTTGAAATATTGTCGTTTGTGACTTTATAAAGGCAGATTGGTCCTCTCCGCCATCAAAATATTACTTTAAGGGCACTATTTCAATGATACTAAGAAGTATTACAGGATTTAATAGGATAAACGCGCGCGCTCGTTTTATTCTATACTACCGAACGTATACTTACCCATGTAATTGTCTATTTTCACACCCCCAAATATTAAACGCTTTCCGACACAGAAAAGCTGAGATTGGGTAGTCCTCTTCATACACGTTTACATATATTCATACTTTAACAAGAATGAAGATTTATTCACACACAGGTAATGCATATATGCTTAAAAAATTGAAAAATCCAGAGGCACTCACCTAGACGCGCAGGTAAATTCAAATTCAAAATAATGACAATATTTTACTTTTTTTTTTTGTAAAAAAAATAAAAAATTTGAAGAGTTTTTGCTATAAAAAATGAAAAAAATTAAAAAAGGCCTTGCTTGCAATATTCAGAGTTAATGAAATCCCTCAAAATTTGACTAATGTCACAAGAAGTAAAGTCAAAATGTCATTCTTCAAAACTTTAACGATAAGATGCGAAAACTGGAAAAATGAATAAATTGTTATATTATTTCAATATAATTCTTGCAACAGTAATGTGATTAACTTCCCTCTGTTTGAATAACTTAAAAAATACGCTACTTCATTCTTCCAATCATCCTTGCAATAGTTCAATTGGAAGCTCCTCCCTTGCCTTCAAAATTGCCCATTTTCTGAGCTTCAACCGTGGAATATTGCTTTCATTTTCTTACATACAACATTTGTGAGACATCCTAAGTCATTACACAGGCCTGCATTTGAAAAAAAAATTTATGTTCCCCAGGATTTTTTTGTGGTTTCTTAATGAATCCAACCTCCTGAGCTCAAAAATGAATGTATATTTGTTCAATCAGGTCAGATTTTCTCAGTACAGCATACACCATTTTCATTGAGATTACCTACTTTTTTCTGATTTTTTTAAAAAAAAACCTTTCTTTATCTAATAATGCATTATTACTGTTATATCATATAAACAGGAATGCACGTATGTAAACTATAATTCTTTTAATAAACAAAAAATAAAAGAATGCAACATAATAAAGAAAATAATTATAATTTCGAAGAACAGACGCCCTTGACGATTTTCGTTTGTGCCTGTCATCTGGTGCATCACGCTTCAAACACCAACAGTAGTCAGCAAGCATGTTTCCGTTCCATTTACACTGGTACCTGGATTCCATTGTTTTTATGTCCTGGTGGAATCTTTGCCCCTGTTCTTTACTGTAATCCCCGCAGTTGTTGGGAAAATAATCCAGATGAGACTGTAAAAAGTATATCTTTATAGACATTCAAGCTCCCAAATGTTTGAGACTTGTTAAGAGCTGATTGACCAGGGCAACATATTCTTCTAGGCTTCTTTTATTGCCTAGAAAATTGTTAACTAGAGGTTTGAAAGCTTTCCAGGCATCTTTTTCTATGTCCTTCATTGATGCATTAAATTGCTGATCAAGTTCCTGATTTGAAGTCCATCAAAAATTCCCCCATGGAGTTTAGCGTCACTGATTTGTGGAAATTTTTGAAGAAGAAATTTAAAAGCTTGGCCTACTTTATTAAGGGTTTTGACATAATTTTTCATTATGCCAAGCTTTATATGCAGTGGAGGTAGGAGTATTTTTTGAGGAGGCACTAAAGGTTCAGCTATCACATTGTTTGATCTAATTCTAAATGCTTCTCGTGGAGGCCAAACCTTCTTCTCATAGTGCATACTATCTGCACGACTGTCCCATAAACATAGGAAACAGGGATGCTTCGTGTAGCCTGTTTGCGTCCCAAGCGTAAGAGACACTACGTTAAAAAAATTCAGCACGGTATGTAAATTCAGTGTAATATTTCTAAAAACAAATTGAAAGTAATATTTCTTAAAACAATAAGAATATGAATATGTACTGAAAATCCTGTATGCTGATGCATTAAATCATCGTATTGGAACTAATTGGATATATGTACATCTTATTTTGAGTTTATTGAGTTGTGTTGTATACCTTCTCGATTAAGATAAGTTCCCCATTAACCCGATAGGATGCATTAACCTATAGGGACACACTTCAACAAAAAATATAACTCAAAAATGACTCATGATTTCCAGATTTGCATTCTTGTAAAATGTAAGTTGACCAAAAGGTGTATACAAGTATTAACAATTAAAAATGAAAATGTCAATATCAAAGAGCTTAGAAATGCCAAGTGTAAAATGATCTTACCTTTAAGTCACCACATATCCTCCACTTATAGCTAGAGTAATTTATTGCATCCAGCAATTTTTTCATATTTTCATAACTTTCAGTAAGTTGGATTGAATGGCCTATAGGAACGGAAGCTATCTTGTTACCAATATTCAGTAACACAGCTTTTAAACTTCTACATGAGGAATCTATAAACAGTCTCTATTCTAATGGGTTGTAGGGAATTCCAAGGGCCTCAACAAGTCCTTTAATATTGGCGCAGTATACTAAAGAGCTGGAAGAATGCTGTAAAAAATAGCTTCGAAACTCTTGTTCTCTATTTCTGTACCCCCCTAAATGTTGTTTCTTAAGCGAGAAGATTACTTTCACGAAGTTGAGAGCCAAGAAGTTGTGTTTTCGCCTTTGAAACCCCCAGATCCCTGGTCAGGTCATTTAACTAAACTTGAGTGAATGGTCTTGCGACCATATCATGTGTGAAAACCTGATAAGACTCAGATGTGTCATAATCTTGGTCAAATTCTATATTAATCTCTTCGTGTACCTCTATATGTTCAGGGGGAGAAGGTATAGGAATTCCTGGGCCATGGGGCAGGGGTTTGATGGCAGAAGGAACATCCGGATATGCCACACTATGTTTATTCTTCTTATTTATACCTGTGGAAAATATAATTGCATATTACATAAAGGAATTGATTTGGAGTTGCAGATAGTACATAAATGTTTAGTAAAGGATATGTTCATGCTGAAGTTAACTATGTTAGTTTTTAATTTTATGCTAAGTCTTTGCATAATAATGACATTTTCAGGAGCCAGTATAATACAGAAAGCTTAAATACTTGATACAATGCTCACCTTTAAGATTTGTCATGCAAAAATAGCAGTCCGTAGTGTGGTCCTTGCCAAGTGTAGGCCATGAATGGTCTTTTGCAGTCTCCTTCTTTTCTTATGTTCTTATGTTATCTCTCCACACCATGGGAACACCAAAAGAGAGGGACTTCTGTTCGCCCTGACTCCAGCGTCTTAAACTTATGTAGCATCCCTTGCAGCAGATATGTGGTGCAAAACTTTTATCTCCAAAATATGCATGATACAAAGATTTAATTACAGGAGGGATTGTACTTTGCTGCTCGGGAAAAGTCACTTTGCCGCAAACATAGCAAAATCTGTCGGAGCTATTCTTACATTTTCTGTTCATTTTTAACTCAACCACTATTATTATTATTATTCTTATTATTATAATGCTGAGCAATTTTTAACCTGCAAGATATAAACCTATTTGCATAATTACTTAAAATGTACTCAAAATTTACTGCGAATAGAGCAGTGCAAAAACTATTGAAATTTGATGTAATATAGGAGATGTATAAACTATAAAATTATTATCACCCCCTGTATCGCAAAAACTGGAGGTGATAGAGAAAAACGGATGACAGATTCGGATTTAGGAGGTCAATTTTATTAAGAAACACTATAGAAAACCTAAGGTACATTTTTGACGCAGACCAGTGTTATCAATGGGATTCAATGCCATGTTTATTACTGGCCATTGTAAAGCTTCTACTCAGTCACCATGGAACAAGTCTTATGAGGCATTTTTCACATAAATTGGGGCATTGTCTTGCTGAAAAATTAACTTTTCCACACAGAACCTGCTTTCTTCTCTGTCAATTAAAGCTCCATCTAATAAATCGACGTCTCGTGGTGACATTAAGACGTCCATCCATGAAAACAAGTGGTAACTCCCAATTTGCACAGATTGATCCCACACCATAACACCTCCTTCACTGTCCTAACGCTTAAAATATGTAAGATTTATCACATTTTCATCTGCTCAGTAGTACTTGTAACTATTAGGATCTTCCAAGTTCCATTTTCTATCGTTAGAGAACGAAATCTCTGACAATTCATAATCCCAGAATTGATGCAGACGAGCAAACTCCAATCTACCGGATTGATGGGAAGAAGACAATAGTGAGAGGCCCAGAAGTCTTTTTAAGATGGAAATTCTGCTTCAAAGTCTCTCTGCACACTGGATACCGAAGATTTCACTCCTGCTTATTCCTTGATTTTTGGAAGCGAAGAACAATGTGACTTTTCAACAGATCTGACAATTGCCTTTTCACCCATTTTGAAGTATCCTTTGGCCGTCCATCACCATGAATCTTATTATAACTATCAAGATCCTTCAAAAGTTGTCTATTGGAGCTCTGTTTCTTCTAATTTTGTTAGCAATCTCGAAGTTACCTTGTTTAGACTGTTAAACTTGATCTTAGAAGTAGCCTCAAGGCACCCCGGCTCAACTGCGCATAGGAAAGTCCTTGTCACTGGTTTTATTTGAACTCGCTCGAGCGCGCATAGGAAAGGCCTTGTTACTGGTTTGATTTGAACTCTTTGGAAGGATCTGGGGAAGCTGGAGAGTTACACGCTTCCCTCCTTGCAGTCACTTTTCCCTACGACTATCCCCTCCCCACCTTTTCGTCTTTTCTGCTTTACCTTACAAACTCTCATACTCCTTTCCGTTAAAGTAATGAGTTCGATGGAATTGAACTGCTCTGTCTTGGTTCGGACCTGTGCTAATTTGTAGAAGCCTGCTTGCTGGTAGTCCGCACATACGGGCATCCGCGGGGTTTTGGAAACCAGACTCTCGATCCCCTTATTTGGTTTCAGGTCCCCTCATCTATAAAAACCACCAAGACGGAGGAAAAATCACAGACAGTAGTTAGTTTGGATATTTCTTAACAAATCCTTTATATTTGACTCCTTCAAGAAACAATGAACACAGCTAAAGGTAAAATAAGATGCGCATCCCATACTCTCTCTCTCCACCCCTCTACTTCCAAGTTCGAATATTGGTAAAGTAAGTACTACAACTAGAGAAAACAAAACAACACAATATTCAGAAAAAGGAAAAGCTATGACATCTAATACAAGATATTCTCTCCAAACTACCTAACTAAAAGAGAAAACCCACGGCCCAGGAACAATGAACACAATGTCAATTGATCAAATCACATCATCACAGAAACGCCAGAAATCGGCATGAAGGCCAAAGAAAGCATCGAATCCGTCCCACCCAGTAGGTTTAACACGCTCATTAATGACACTGCTTGAGCTTCTCTCGCTGCAAGTACTCCCTGAAAAGTTCATATACCACTATTTTTAAAGGTTTTACGTGATACCGGAAAACCCCCCAACCTAACCTAATGAAGATTTGTACTAGGAGAAAATTCTCCCTACCCCATTCTCTCTCATCTCAGAAGACGGAATTATCTTGATAGAAGTCAAAACAAACGATCGGGGAGAGTGATAAAGTAATGGTGACTCTACATAAAGTTGCGGCATCCCTTTTCTCGAAAAGATACCATTTCGTCCTTGAATTTGTATATATTGCACTGTAAAGAAATTCCACGTGGAATTTCTTTTCCAGCACGGAAGTTCCATGTGCTAGAGAAAATTCTGTTAGGTTTAAATTGGTAAGCCTAACTTTCCCTTTCCACAAGCGGTACCCTCGAACCACGTCCACCACGATTCACCTTTACACGGGCTAGAATAGCCTCGGCAAGAAGATTCGAGGCCATTCGAGATTAGAGCTGTTTCCCAATAACCCCTCTCCCCCCGCGTGGAGAGCCTCAGACATAAATATTGCTCGTTTCCCATGAAACCGACACAGAAAGGAGAAGTCTCGCCCAGACCCCCCTAAATTCCCTTAGTTCCAAGTCAGGTGCTAACAACAGAGCAAAGTGACAGCTGAACTATTTTTGTGTATTGGAATTAGCCCCAGCCAGTGAGATAATTCCATTTAACGATTGCTACCGAGTGATTTTTCCGACTTCTCTCGTCAACTCCCGTCGAAGCCCACCTCGTTCGCCCCTCGTTTTCGGGTGGCCGAAATACTCTCCCCTCGACCGGACGTTACCCCTTTCTTTTTTGGAGAACCGTCATCACTTTAACATCCTGCTCAGAAGCTTCGAGCGGCCTCGCCTCACGTGCAGAAGACATCCGTAAAGCCTTACCCTGACGTCTCACCCGGAATCCTCCGTAAGCCAACCCCTCTCCCCCTTCAGTAACCCATTTGCGTTAATTCCACCCATTTGAATTGTATCCTCCCGTAACACATCAATTTTAACTTCATAGTCTGATTCATAACTACAATCACCTTCCCCTCGTTCATCTTATGTAATTTTGCCCGTCATTTCTCTCATTATTTTTATGTAAATAAAATTATATTTTTTGTACATGCCTCTTTAAATAACCTTGAGCTTTGCCATTGCCCACAATTTACCTGACCTCGTTGCACTCTATCTCGCTACTCAGCCCGTCTAAACTAGTGGTGTTCCATCCCTTTTCGGTTCACCTCTAAGTTATTGGTCCCTCCCCATAGGATATAATATGGTATTGATGTAATATAATATTACACCACGACATATATATTTATTAATATACATATATAAATTTGGGGTCAAGCGTGTTTGGGGTTTTTACCAAGCCCTGTCATTTTAATTTCGATATTAGAAGTTCCCTTGTTATTCACGTATATCCCTTTTATTTTAATTTTTGTATTGTACTGGCAGAAGGCAAGTTCAAGTTAATTGAAGAGCAGTGAAACGTTAATCTATTTAGATTTTGTGTTGGACCCCAGGTAATTAATTTTTTTTTACTGTGTTTGAATTTTGGGGACTCTCCTGGTTATTATTCCAAAAGTGTTAAGGTCTTTGGTGTCCTAATTCCGGTAGGACCATTTTATTTTATATTTTTCGCTTAGAAACAGCAGAGGTAAGTAGCTGTATTATTTTTTTTTGTGAACAAGGCCTTCACGAATATTCAAGTATTCGTTTCGCGTGGGTAGTGTCCTAGATCGTTCGCGTGTCAGTGTTCCCTCAGTTAACTACGTAACAATGTCATCCTTCGAAGAAGAAAGGAACGAACGGGCAGAGCGAAGGGAAATGGGAATGGAGAAGAAAAAGATAGAGATAGAGGAGAACAAACTGAAGATGGAGATGGAGGAGAACAAACTGAAAACGGAGATGGAGAACAAACTGAAGATGGAAATGGAGATGGAGAAGAACAAAATTGAGATGGAAGAACGTGAACAAATTAGGCGGCATGAGCTGGAAATGAGCCGAAATCAAATGGATTCTCAGTCCATTGGTTCTCGGGCTGAAATTCCCCAAACTCCTTCAGTCCACCTTTCCGCCTTTAATGATGGAGAGGACTTTGGGTCATTTTTGACCCATTTTGAGAGAATCTTTCAGATCAATAGATGATATCTTGAAAATAATGGCGTCGCTCGCTTACTCCGCCTCCTAAATGCCAAGTTAAGTGATATCTTCATATCTCTCCCCCCGGCAGCAACTTTGGACTATTCCACGTTAAAGTCCGAATTGCTAGCCGCTGTTCATATGAATAGCAAATTCTACCACTCTCGATTCCGCCAGGAAAGGATCCGCCCTGGCCAAACATCTCGACAACACGGGTACATCCTCAAAGACACCTTCAGTGTTGGCTAGATGCGTGCAAGATTCCCCAGGTCTACGAGTCTTTCCTGGACTTCTTCCTTAGGAATCAGCTTTTAGCTGCCGTGGCTCCCGAAATTCGCGCCTTCATTAAGGATAAACGTTGTACCACTTTCAAGGAGTGCTTGGAAGAGGCCGATATTTACGCAGGTAGTCACAATTTATACCCTAAGGATGTTCAAAAGGCTCCCCAATCGCCTCCCAAAACTAAATTTTATGGTCCTAAGGCCTCTCCTTAATTGGTTTCAAGATTCACCAAGGTTCCTAGTCCCTCGAAGCCAAGAAACTTCCATCCATCTGAACACCGAGACGTTAAGCCTCTCCTTTCTTCTTCCCCGGTTGTGCCGTACCAAAAGAACCCGATCATCTGCTACAACTGCGGAGTTTCCGGCCATTACCGCACGAACTGTCCTCAAAACTCCCGATTCGCAAACTCTCAGGCCCACCAAGTGCACTAAATCTGGGCCACCCCTGCTCCTTCTCCGTCACCTCAGGAGAACCCCGAACCTCCCTCGCCCGCCAAAGTTCCGGACGATCAGGTGAACTTCCTCTTTAATGAGAACAACCCTGGTGGATTGAAATTCGAGAACGGAACCGTGAATGGGTGCCGAGTATCCACCCTCGTCCGTGACACCGGTTGCACCTGTATCGTAGTGTCTGAGGACCTACTCCCCCATGTTGGCCCCGACTATAAGAAGTTTGCGGTGGTCCACGACTACCTCGGCCGGGCCAGTCGTTTCCCAGTAACTCGTTGTCACATCGAATGCGACTATATGTGCAGGTGGGTCGAAGTGGTAGCGGCCCCAATCAAGTTCTGCTCCGTTTTGATCAGTCAGAGACCCGTAATCCACGACCATCCCGTGGCCAAACCCGTGATTACCCGTACCTGAAGCCCTGGAATCCTATGCCCCCATTTCCCTGGAGCCTTCCGGAGCGATAAGTTTGCCCGCGCCCAGATGGAGTGCACAACTCTCCTCCCCCTTTGGGAGAAAACTAAAACCCTCGAGCGTGAGTCCACCCGAGGTAACAAACGAGTGTCCTATCTCGTGAAGAAGGATTTATTGTATCGTGCCTGTTCGGAAGTCACCGACCAAGAAACACATGTCTTGTGTGTTCCCCGTAAATACGTCCCGCAAGTATTAAATATCTCTCATGAGTGTTTATTCGTCGGCCATTTTAGCCATAATAAGACTGCGCAACGAGTCTTCAAGTATTTCTTTTGGCCAGGTGCAGCCAGAGATATCGCCAAATATTGTCGGTCATGTGATATCTGCCAAAAGACGTCCGCAAAAGGGCGAATTTAGCCAGCCCCCCTTTAGAGACGCTTCATCATCACCGAGCCCTTCTCCCGAGTAGCTATCAACCCGATTGGCCCTATTGACCCCCCTTCAAGCGAAGGACATTGCTATGTCCTCACCTTGGTAGACTTCGCTACCAGTTTTCCAGAAGCAGTTTTCCTCAAGAAGATTGATAGTATCACGTGCGCCGATGCACTGATCTCCATATTCTCGCGCGTGGGAATTCTCCAGGAGGTACTGTCAGATTGAGCGAGACAGTTTACTTCCAAACTCATGAAATATGTAGGCAAGCTTCTGATGGTAAAACCTTTGTTTACCACCCTTTACCATCCGGCTGGGAACGGTATTTGCGAGAAATTAAACGGGACCCTCAAATCAGTCCTCAAAAGGCTCTGCATTGACCAGCCCTGACAATGGCACCGATACTTGCCAGTTTCCCTCTTCGCTTGCAGAGAGATCCCTCATAGAACCCTTGGATTCGCCCCTTTAGAGCTCTTGTACGGACGAAACCTGCGCGGTCCCCTCAGCATCCTGAACGAACTCTTTACTAATCCCAAACTGGACGAGAAAATACAGACCTCCTACTCTTATCTCCTGGATTTGAGAAAAGGGTTAGAAGAGTGTGCTGATCTAGCCTATAAAAACGCGGACGTGAATTTAGAGAGGTATAATACCTACTTTGAGCTTAAGTCACGAGAACGAAAATTCAAGCCTGGCGCGGAGGTGCTGTTATTACTTCCCACGGAAAGCAACAAACTCCTTAGTCAGTGGAAGGGACCCTACTCCATCCTCGAGGCTAGAGGGCCAGTGGATTACCTTATCCGTACTCTGGCGGGAGCGAAGGTTTTCCACGTGAATATGTTAAAAAGGTACCACCGGCGCGCAGGTACCCACAACTTGGTAGCCCCAGACGAAGAATCCCCGTTGGAAGCAGCATATCCCACTGGCCATCTCAACGTCGTCCAAGTAGTTTGTATTGAGTCAGACAATGAATATCCCCTTCCGTCACTACCCGAATTTCCAAATCCATCTGAGGCGACCGCACTCGACGTCTGTCCCCGGCTAGCTCCCTACTCCAAGAATCAGCTACAGCAGTTGCTGAGCGGATTCGACGATGTCATTTCTAACACCCCTGGCTGCTCTAATCATTTGAGCACGACATTGTCCTCATTACCCAAGAAGCCTTCCGCTCCAAGACATATCCCCTCCCCATCCACCTTAGGAAAGCTTTCAACGAAGAGGTGGATAATCTGGTAGCGTTAGATATAATAGAACCCTCGGCGTCCGATTTGCTCCCCCATTGATATGGTTTGCAAACCCTACCACACTTTCTGTATATGTGTCGATTTTCGCAAGCTAAACTCAGTAACGGTGTTCGACGCAGAACCCATTCACCTCATAGATGAAAATCTCCATTTTTTCGAGGAAATGAACTTCATTTCCAAATTAGACCTCTGTAAGGCGTACTACCAAATTCCCCTTCGTCCAAACGCCCGCAGGTATACCGCCTTTCCCACATATAAGGGCCTCATGCAGTTCAAACGACCTTCCTTTGGGTTAGTCACTGCATGCATCAATTATAACAGAATGATGCGAAGAATCATGGACGGGCTGTCTACGTCTCTTTTTATTTTGACAACCTGTATGTAGCGACCACTACGTGGGACCAGCACTTGATCGCTCTCCGCGCCCTACTCAATAGGCTTTGTGAGCACGGGCTCACCCTTCGGCCTACTAAGTGCCACTTCGCTTATGATACGATTAAGTATCTGGGATTCAAGATCGGTAAAAATCAGATGAGCCCCGAGGAAGAAAAGGTCCGAGCTATCGTTGAGATGCCCCTCCTCCAAACGAAGAAACAGTTGAGGTTATTTATGGAATATGTCTCATTTTACCACCGCTTCATTCCAAACTTCGCGTCAATCGCCCCACCGATAACTGCCCTGCCAAAAAAAAAATCCCCGGATCCCCTCTCGTGGGACCCCGGAACCTCCGCCAGGTTCCATCAGCTAAAGTACTAGCTAACGTCCGCTCCCATTCTGAGGCTCCCGAGCCCGACTAAGCCTTTCGGCATTAGGACCAATGCCAGTGATGAAGGGATTGGATGTGTCCTCCTTCAATATGCTGATAACGGAGACAGCCCCCCGGTGGCTTACGGGAGTATAAAGCTTTTACCATGCGAGCGAAATTATTCAGTAATAGAACGGGAGGCCTTGGCAATAGTCTGGTGGGTTATCAAGTTCAGTATGTACTTATAGTAGTGGAAACAGACCATCGCACCTTGTCGTTTCTGAGAAATACTAAAAGTCAGAATAGGCGCATCATGAGGCGGTTGCTGATACTCCAACAATATCAGTTTGAAATATTGTACGTCCGTGGCAGTGACAACTGTATTGCAGACAATTTGAGTCGTAACCCGGTGGCAGAAGAAGCCGACGAGCCACTAAATTAAAATAACTGTAAATATGGTATTTCGCCTATAACCTAGAGGTTAAATGCTTGGCAAAAGTTTGCCGATATTTTAATCCCTTATGTATATATTACCTCATTAATGTTCTTAATTATGATTTTTTTTTAGTTCCAATAAATTATTTAGTCTTTAGTCCCATATTTATGCCTCCATTTAATTATATTTTGAGGGGGTTACACTGAAATGTCGCCAATGTTCTCCTGTGATTTTTTTTTGTTTAAAATTGTACTAGTTAAATTCTCTAGAATTGACCTGTTTAAGGCTTATGTCCGTAAATTCCCCGCGGAGCTCAGATTTACGTTATCTTTTGTGTGTGTAAACCTGTTGTAGCAGGTCAGAATTTCCCTAGACCCTTGATAATTCTAGTTTGGCGGGTGGGATGATCCTTTCCTACGCAACTGCTTGTAAAGCATCATCTTTCGGTTGGGAGATGTGTGAGGAAATTTCACGTGGAATTTATTTTCCAGCACGGAAGTTCCATGTTCTGGAGAAGATTCTGTTAGGCTTAAATTGGTAAACCTACCTCCCCTCCCCATTCCACAAGCGGTAGCCTCGAACCGCGTCCACCACGATTCACCTTTACACGGGCTAGAATAGCCTCGGCAAGAAGATTCGAAGCCATTCGAGAGTAGAGCTGTTTCCCAATACCCCCCCCCCCCCCCGCGGGGAGAGCCTCAGACATATATATTGCTCGTTTCCCATGAAACCGACACAGAGTTAAGAAGTTTCAGCCGGACCCCCCTAAATTCTCCTAGTTCCAAGTCAGGTGCTAACAACAGAGCAAAGTGACAGCTGAACTATTTTTGTGTATTGGAATTAGCCCCAGCCAGTGAGGTAATTCCATTTAACGATCGCTACCGAATGATTTTTCCGACTTCTCTCGTCAACTCCCCTTCAAAGCCCACCTCGTTCGCCCCTCGTTTTTGGGTAGCCGAAATACTCTTCCCTTGACCGGACGTTACCCCTTCCTTTTTTGGAGAACCGTCATCACTTTAACATCCTGCTCAGAATCTTCGAGCGGCCTCGCCTCACGTGCAGAAGACATCCGTAAAGCCTTACCCTGACGTCTCACCCGGAATCCTCCGTAAGCCAACCCCTCTCCCCCTTCAGTAACCCATTTGCGTTAATTCCACCCATTTGAATTGTATCCTCCCGTAACACATCAATTTTAACTTCATAGTCTGATTCATAACTACAATCACCTTCCCCTCGTTCAATTCTCTCATTATTTTTATGTAAATAAAATTATATTTTTGTACATGCCTCTTTAAATAACCTTGAGCTTTGCCATTGCCCACAATTTACCTGACTTCGTTGCACTCTTTCTCGCTACTCAGCCCATCTAAACTAGTGGTGTTCCGTCCCTTTTCGGTTCGCCTCTAAGTTATTGGTCCCTCCCCATAGATATAATATGGTATTTATGTAATATAATGTTTTACTACGACATGATCTATATACTGGTTGTTAGGTGGGGCTTGCCATAACTCACACAATTATTTTGTGCAAGCCTCAGTTGCTTCGGTGTAAGAAGCATTTGCGCAATTGACGCGGAGCCTTGCTCATTGCATATCTTCATAAAGTGGCAATAGCATATTCTCGGGCTGGGCTTAAATTCACTTCCCAGAAAACGGCACCATCCAATATAAATGTGTTGATACAGGATTTTTAGGTCGAACAAAACAAAGTAGGTGTGAGTTATCACTTTCACGATGCTAACCACTCTGTGTAATCTGCACTTGTGTGACAGAGAATTCAACTAATTCTTTAATCACCTGGGATTTTGTGTATTGGGCAAAGTCTTATTTTATTATTACACACTTAAGCATATAAAAGGAGGGATCCTTTTATATGCTTTTATATCCCCCTGGACCGCCCATCCCACTGACCCTCAATGAGCAACCTCACTACACACCACCATAAAAAATAAATTCGAAAGACCTTCATCCTCTTTTTTCAAACTGTTGAGGGCGACGGATATGTTTACCATGTGTAAAGGGATCACTGCCTCACACTTTATTTATAACAGATATCAAAGACACGGGCAAGGGAATAATAAAAAAAGAAGCTCCAAAACCCCAAAGATCGATACTAGGGAGCAACAAGCCACTGGTAAACAAAAGTGCAACACGGCCTCTGTGATAGTTAAACTGCTTGCTTCACGACTAAAAATAAAGAAACAGTGAAGCTTGTCCAGTGGAACATCTGTGGAATCAGAGCTAACTTGGGAACACATCCACTTCGAACCTTTCCTTGCTACAGGTGAGTAACCATCTCATCTTAGCTCTCCTTACGCCAACATATCTGGTGGTTGTGTCATATACACTCACAAATATATCTCAATTATGCCCACTAGAAACGATTGCCTTGACCCTACACATCAGAGTACTGTATACAATCGGTAATGTCTTCCTACCCCTTTCATCGTAATGAACGATTTTAACAGCTTCACGCGGAGTGGAGGGTCCTTATTTTCAACGCCAGAGAGAAGGAACTATCCAAATTATTAGAGAACCACTAACTTGGAATCATAAACCCGAGAGAGGTCATCCGATTTAATGAACAAAGGGGCACCTTATCAGCCCTCGACCGGGCCCTCTGGGCATGCATCACAGCGGAATTGGACTGGCGCGTCTCCGACGTCTTGAGACGAAGCGACAATTTCCCAATCATTCTCTCCTCGGGCGAGGAAGTAACCATCTCGGGTATGCCTCATTGGAGATTAGGCGGGGTGAACTAGCAAAAAATGAGCAAACCTACCAAATTTGAAGACATTCAGGTGAACGATATCGAAGAAATAAATAAATTGGCGCAGATCTTTATATCTATTTTTGCACCAAGCAGGCCAAGTATCCTCACATTTAGCCTAGTACAGACCTGATGGTTCTCTGGTGGAAGCTGGAATTCTCTGCCACACTAGAAACACAAAGGCAAACATACCGAACGTACAGACGTTGGCCGCGCCCAGTCAAGAAGATAAATCTCAATAAGAAACAAAACAAAAAAGGCAACATATAGAAATCTCCTCAAGCAAACCCGCTAATTCTCATGGAGAATTTACTTCTTGACAATAAATACGCAAACGCCCTTCCACCGACGTGAAGCAAAATTCTAGATATGCTCGTAAAGTTCAATCGAGACCACATCCCTACACTCCGCATAAACAGAAAAAAATAATACTAAATAGCGTTGACATGGCAAAAACATTAGGGGGATATTCGTTAAGTATCAGGTAGAGCTAGTGCAACAACCGTGTTCGCCACACTTCGGTTGGAGCGTAAGTCGACCCCATTAAATTTCTCATTAAAGTAGTTAAAACATTATAATGAGCAATTCAACAAAAAAGAGCTCGATCCACCTTCTCATTATAAGGCGACACTGCTGCAGGCCAAGACCTAGGCACTATACTATACGCGATGCTACGCCACCTAGTAGAAGTGGGAAAGCGCTTCTTCCTAGACCTCTTTAACAAGATATGGATGGAATCTGCATTCCAAGATACCTGAAGAACAATCAAGGTTCTCGCTTTCGGTATGCCAGGTTAAGACCCAACTAACCAGCCAAATAATTGTCCAATCACTCTGACTTCTTACATGCGCAGGCTAATTGATAAAATGGTGAATGTGCGCTTAACATGGTTTCTAGAAACTGAATCGCACATATCTACATTACAATGCAGATTTCGAAAATTACTTTGAACTGCGGATGTTCTCATCTGCCTTGAATCATCGTTTGCTTGGATAAAAAACTTAGTGCTGTCTTCTTCGACCGACCTTGAAAAGGCATACGACGCGTGATGGTGTTACACTATTTTAAAAATTGTTCATAAACAAGACCTGCATGGAAAATTAGTGTTCGATTCGGTAAAAAAAATGACCGAATTGAGCCAAAACACATGAACGTTATACGAATCCAGGACGAAGAAAATGAGCCGTTTTTCTCCAGCAAATTTCGGTTGAAAAAAAGGGAGCCTCTTATTTTTTCGCCACTTTCTCGGGTCGCAGACATCCGTCCGACCAACCCCGACTCTCCCGAATCGTGAGAGGAATAGAGGCGAATTTTGACTGAATATTAAAAATATGGCTTTTTATTGTGATTCGGGGCAATTTGTACTGCCGTGTGACACAGGCTCAAGGGAGTACACGTGGTCCTTTAACTTGTTGCTGGATTAAACGGTGAAAAATTCGACCGTTTATCAGGGCAGGGGAAGGAGGGAGGTAGATATGGGAAAAATGTAATCGAAGATGGTAAGCGATCGCACATAGGACAATAATTCTCGATATTTCAGAGCCAAGAATTGCCATTTTATACCGCTAAATAAAAAGTACGTACAAAGGCCTAAAGGGGTCTGAATGTTCGAATTTTATGCGCACCCTTCCGTTATGTAGGTTAATAGGAAGCATGAACAAGTTTATATACTTTGTTATCTTGCCCCAGAAGCACCTACCCTACTTTCGAATAGTAAGAAAGTCAAGAATAATTGCACCTCTATCTGGTCCTATCTCTTTAAATAATCTTTTTGAAAATTGACGGTTCACAACTCAGTATACAAATCATTTTTAGGGACTCTGGCAGAGATCCCCTAGATGGTTTCATATAATATTTTTGATAGTGCAAAATGTGTTTATTATACTATTCTTTTAATTTTTGCCTTTGTACAGAATTATGGGAAAAAGAATGTGAGAAAAAGAGTGAATAAATTATGAAATACAGCGAAATATAGAGAACTGGAAGATGATAAATGCGATAAAATCATTTGAACTTTATAATTGACGATAAGGCAGGATTGAAAACGAGTTCAGGGCAACATGAAGTCATGTAAAACCTCTATGAAGCCTATATGACCCATCTGGGATCATTTAGTCTATTTCACTGAAGCAGCTCACTTTGATTTTCGCCCTCCAAAAATGGTAACATTTGTTAATTAATATCAAAGCTACCATTGAGCTCTAAACTCCATTAATCCAAGTAAGAACATTTGAAAAATCTAAAATTAAACAGAAAAAAAAGATTGTGACTTAAGGCAATTTTATCCTAATTAAAAGGGAGAAAGTCATATTCTGAGTTGCCTCTAGTGGAATGGTATCGTGAAGAAAAACAAGACAACATTTGCAAGAGAACGATTTAGAGAAGTACTTAAAAAAATAAGATAATTATACAGGTGCTCGAAATGTATCATTAATTTTATGCCAAGTATAGACGCCCCAGGGTAGCCCAGATTCGCGTTAATAATGTATAGAGTTCATGCATAATTAATTATATAATTAATATGCGCAAGATAGATAGAGAGAGAGAAGTAAAGAGGTAGTGGCAGAGGCAGAGTTAGTTTGAGAGATTGAGAGAGATAGAGAAGCAGGTAAGAGAGAGGGATATAAAGATAGGTAGAGAGAGAGGTAGATGGAGAGAGAGAGAAAAGTAAAGGTAGAGAGATGGTAGAAAGCTGGGGTAAAGAGAGAGGACAAGAGAGAAGTAGAGAGATAGGTAGAGATAGAAAGAGATAGATAAATAGATAGGTAGATAGATAGATAGGTATTAAGACAGGTAGAGAGACATAGGTAGAGAGACATAGGTAGAGAGGGAGAGAGAAGTAGAGAGTGAAGTAGAGAGATATGCAGAGAAAGAAATATAGAGATGAAAAGAGAGGGTTAGAGAGATAGAAATGACATGAAAGAGGTAGAGAGTGAAGTAGATAGAAGTAGAAAGAAGGGTAAGTAAGTGTAGAGAGAGGTAAAAATAGAAATAGAGGGAGTAGGTGAGAGAGAAGTAGATAGAGAGAGAGAGGGGAAGATGGATAGAATTGGAGAGAGATAGAGAGTAAGAAAGATATAGAGAGAGTTATAAAAAGAGGTAGAAACAGTAACAAGGAAAGAAAGTACCCTAGGTGACCTTACGGTCCATTCAAAGAGGCTACCTTTGGACTAGCAATCGAGCAAGCACATGGCTGCTCAATTGTTTTGCGTCCTTAAACGGCCACTTTTTAAGACTTTGTCTAGTCTTGACTTGAACTGGTCAACAGATTCACTGTTGACAACTTCCACTGGAAGTGCGTTCCACTTACCGCATATACTGTAAGTGAAAAAATTTCCCACATAGATCACGGTAATAACGCCTCAGTTTAAGTTTGAAGCCGTGATTGCGCGTTCTGTTCTCACTCAGTGTGAAAATATCCCGGTAGTCAACATTGTCGAACCCTCGAAGAATTTTGAAAACTTCGATGAGCTGATCACGCAGTCCACGGGTTTCCAGCAAAAACAGATCTGATTCCCTTAGTCTATCCTCATAACTTTTATGTTGGATAGAGGGAATCAGCTTGGTTGCCCTGGTATGTACGCGTTCCAACCTTGCGATGTCCTTTCGAAACGAAGGACTCCAAAATTGTACGGCATAATACAGGTGAGGCCGAACGAGGGAGTTGTACAGACAAAGTACTATCTCCTTGTTACGGTATCCAAACTGGCACTTTATGTAGCCTAACATCCTTTGGGCTTTCTTCTCTGCCTCGATGCACTGTTTCGAGAAATTGAGGTCGCTAGTGATAGTTACACCCAAGTCCTTCTCAGTGTCACTCGATTCAAGAGCAGTGCCATTAAGGATGTACTGAGATTTGGGGTTTCGGTGGCTGATATGCATTACTTTGCATTTCCCCACGTTGAAAAGCATTTGCCACGTCTCCGACCACTCCTCAATTCTTTGAAGGTCCTCTTGGAGGCGGGCAATGTTCTCCTCCTTTGCCACATTGATACCAAGCTTGGTGTCGTCGGAAAATTTAGAGATTTTGGCAACCATGTCACAGTCCATGTCGTTTACATAGATAATAAACAGTAGTGGTCCCAGGACGGAACATTGAGGGACACCACTAGATACGGGCGCCATTCAGAGGCCCGTCCATTCACCACTACCCGTTGCCGTCTGTCACTTAGCCAGCTCTCTATCCAACCTGCTACCTTGCCGTCTATGCCCTGCGCACGCACTTTCCGGAGAAGGCGGCGGTGTGGTACCTTGTCAAAGGCGTTTTGAAAGTCCAGGTACACAACATCCACCGCTTTATCCCAATCATGCTCACTGAACACGAAGTGGAAGAATTCAACAAGGTTCGTCAGGCATGACCGTTGCCTACGGAAGCCGTGCTGGGAACTCTTCAGTAGCAGGTTTGACTCTAAATAAGACGTTATCTTGTCCACTATCATGCTTTCCATGAGTTTAGCGACTATTGAAGTCAAACTGATGGGTCGGTAGTTTGACGGATGGCTGTGGTCTCCTTTCTTGAAGATCGGAATCACCTCCACCTCACGCTAGTCTCTAGGAACGCATCCGGTCCGGATTGACATGTTAAAGATAGCGCACAGATGTCGTGATGCTTTATCGCACACTTCCTTCAACACTTTAGGTAGAAACCCGTCCGATCCAGGGAACTTATTTGTCTTTAGGTCAGCGATCTTTTTCTTTATTTCTCCTTCGGTGAAGTCCAATGCCTCCAGTTTTCCCCCCGAGTAGGAATCCGTGGGCTGGGAGATGGGACCACACTCTTAAGTAAACACTGAAGAGAAGTAGTCATTGACCAGGTTAGCATTTTCTGCATCTGAGTGAGTTAATGCACCCTCCTCGTCCACTAAGGGCCCAATCCTACGATGGATTGTTTTACGCCTATTTACATAGCCGAAGAACTCCTTGGGATTCTGCTTGCAGAGTCTCGCCACTCGGAGTTCCCCAGCACGCTTAGCCGCCCTTATGCTGGACTTCACTCTTCTGGTTAGCCTCCGGTACTCGTCAAAGGCACCCGAGACCTTCGATCGTCGGTACGCATTTCTCTTCTCTCTAAGCAGTTGGCCGATTGCTCGATTAAACCACTTTGGTTAAACAGAAGACCAACGGAGGCATTTCAGAGGGATGAAACTTTATTGAAGACTCATGAACTTATTTTTGAAATTGTTCCACGAATCCTCAACATCTTCGCATACCGCTAGCCTTAAATCAGGTAGATCTAAATGTAGACAGAGATAGACGGAAATCAGAGGTAGATGTAGAGTTTGGGAGAGTGTTAGAGGTAGAGTTATAGAGAGACTGGTCGATAGAGGTAGAGAAAGAATGGTAATTTGAATGATGTAGAGAAAGAGGTAGATGTAGAAATAGAGAGATAGGGGTAGGGAGAAAGAGAGGGAGGGAGAGAGAGAGAGAGAGTTACATAGAGTTACATAGATACACAGATCACACGGGCCTTACGGCCCAGACTAAGGTGATCTGGCCTTAAATCTACTGCCACTTACACATAGAATAGTAGAAGTAAAGGATAGAAAAGTTTAAGGCTCTCCCCACCCTCCACTCCCTCCGGCAAAAGCCGTACATGAAATAATTTGGGAAAAATACCTTGCAGGTGTAAGAAGACAGTACCTGAAGGAAATTTTCATTGAATAGTAATTATTTGAAATGAATGTGAAAACCACTTACATACACCTGAAAGAGTTATATTTTTGTAATATTATTTTATTTTGTAGCTTATGCTAAACAATTCCAATATTTGTTAAGTGTTTGTCTAATCTCATTTTAAATGAATCTATAGTGCTGCTGTCCACTACCTCGTTTGGCAAATTATTCCAATCATTAATAATCGAGTAAGTGAAGAAGTTCTTTATTACATCCATAGTGGCTCTTTTACCCTGAAGTTTTGAATCATGTCCACGGGTGGGACACTCCCCTGTCAGTGTGAACAAGTTATTGGCATTAACGTTGTTAAATCTTTTAAGTATTTTGAAGCACTCTATAAGCTGCCCCCTTGGTCTTCGTTTTCTGACGGAAAATAGATTGAGTTTTTTTAGCCTCTCTTGGTAAGGTTTGTTACGTACTGACGGGATAAGTTTTGTCGCTCTGTGTTGTACAGCTCCTAATCTATCTATGTCTTTTATTAAGTAAGGGGCCCAGAACTGTACAGAGAGAGAGAGAGAGAGAGAGAGAGAGAGAGAGAGTGATGTGGAGAAGGATAGAGAAAGAGGTGGAAATAGCGGTAGAGAGAGATAGAGAGAGTGATAGAGAGAGAGAGAGGTAGAGAAAAGAGGTAGAGAGAGAAATGTGAGAGTGAGAATAAGAAGAAGGGGGAGACGGAGACGGAGAGGTAATAGGGCTGTGGTGGGACAGGTGTAGGGAGAGGGAAGTGGCAGGGGATGGACAGGTAGAGAGAAAGGTAGAGGTTGACAGAGGGGTGGAGGGAGATAGAGACAGGTAGAGATATAAATAGATAGAGAGAGATAGTGAAAGTTAGGTAGAAAAAAGAGAGCAAGAAAAAGTTGAGAGAAAGGGAGAGGGAGATATTGAGGAAGGTGTGGTAGTGGCCTGCGAGATAGAGGATTTGGGGAGTGTTAGGCGTAGCGAGAAGGCCAGGGAGACAGGGCGGTTTGTAGAGAGGGAAGTAGGGAGAGATGGATGTAGGGAGAGATGGAGGTAGGGAGAGATGGAGGTAGTCTTAGATGGAGGTAGGGGAAGAGAGAGGGGTAGACACTGAGTTCAGAGCATGGGGCATAATATATCAGTGGCGATTCCTTCATGAATTACTTTGACATTGCAGAGAAATCAAACATTATTTCATAATATTAAAAAGGATAATCATTTTCCCGTAGCCTGGTTTGAAGTCAGCAAAGATTAGCTCAGCTTTTAAATTTTCTATCTGGGTACAGAAAAATGGTCTTGATTGCTATTGAGAATAAGACTGTTTGTTGCGTCCACCATCAATCCATCAGAGATCACAAAGCTTTCAAAAATTGTTTCTGTCTACAGAAAAATGGTTTTTATTGCTTAAAACAAAACGTTGTTTGTTGCGTATATTCCTTCGCTTTCTATAACGTCTGACTTCTTCTAGTTTTTGTAGCTAAATACATGAGTTAAAATGTTGTAAAACGTGCCAAAGAATTAAAAATATATATTTATGTCTCAGCTACAACAATTTTATACATGTGTATAATTTAGTTGTTTTCATTTAAATTATTGATGTAATACAGAAAGCATACATTTTGAAAATACATGCAACCGCAGGTGATATCTGGCAACCACACAGATAGTAGGCTGAGTAGCTATGCCATCTTACATTTTGGGGGGGGAGTGAGGTCACTGAGGGACAGTTATAATTGTACAAGCCTACAACATTTTTTTATCAATATTAGGAAGTTGATCATCATTTTTTAGTAGTTTAACTAAGCGAACAGCAATGCTTGACAAGGTTGTTAGAAAGCGTTTTCCTAAATTAGCTCCTACAAGATAGAACTATTCTTCTAGGCTAATTGCAACGGTTAAGGAAAATAAAGATTGTTTAATGACTTTTTTTAAATATATTCTTGAAAATCCAAGAGAGTTTAAAAAAAAAATGCGCGTGTCTTGCTGGCAGGCTTCGATACATTTGATTTTAATTTTGTATTAAAAGTATTTTCTGCCATTTTTCCTTTCGCTGAATATCTATTTGATGTGTTGCAAACCAAATCTATGGATATTGTGTATATATTAATGACCGTTGAAACAAAAATTAGACAAATAAGAAACAAAAATTTTTCAGATACGTGGAGCTTGATAACAGGAAGGTGCGGTGAACCATCAAGGAAAAGAAAAGAAAATCTTTCCCAAAAGACAAGTACACTCAATTGTATGATTACATATTCGATAAAATACTCATTCAAATGAAAGAGCGTTTCAGGTCACTAGAAAATTTATAATTCATTGAGCTTTAAGATTGCCGAAATGTTTGAGTTTATGATGTTACCTTCCACTTTAAACATTTCGAATCTTTGAAAAACGACTACAGTTCCTTCTTTGAGTTTCCTCGCCTCCGTTCCGAATTGTGTCTCTTATATTCGCACAAATCTCTTGCGAAAAAGAATGTTACCGATCTACTTAAATTTCTACTTGAAAATGAAATGGACAGATGTCTACAAGAAACATACAAGTTGATAAATTTGATTCTATCTATGCCAATAACAACAGAAACTGTTGAGCGATCATCTTCTGCTCATAAAAGAATTAAAAGTTACTTACGAAGTTCCCAAAGTGAAGACAAGCTTTCTTATCTTGCTATTATTTCAATTTAAAAAACCTCCAAATCGAGGAAACTTTTATACTACAGTAATTGAAGAATTTTGCAAGAAAAAACGACGAGCAGAATTTCGATAGAAGTAGTATTTCTTCATTACCTTAGGTAAGTTTGAACTTTGTAAAGCCTTTTCAATATTTTTTCTAATATTCTGGACTATTAAGAAATTTGTTATGTTTTACCTTTTCTTTGATTATTTATTAAACATGGCATTGAATAGAGATAGCGATAGAGAGAAGTAGATAAAAAGAGGTAAAGAGAGACATAGAGAGAGAGAGAGGTAGAAAGAGATGTATGGAGATAGTAGAAAAAGTAGGAAAGGAATGGGGAGAGGAAGATGAAGACGGCGAGGTAAAGGGTTTGAGGGAGGGAAGGCATAGGAAGAGAGGTGGAGGCAGGGGAGAGAGCGCCAGACATAGAGAGACAAGTTAAGGTAAACAGAGCTGTAGATAGAGAAGAGGATGTAGAGAAAGAAAGCGAGAGAGAGAGAGAGAGAGAGAGAGAGAGAGAGAGAGTAAGGAGGGGAGAGAGATATATGCAGAGGTAGAGAGATTAAAAAGAGAGGTTTAGAAAAATTGCTAGAGGTAGGGAGATAGGTAGCTAGAAAGGTAGAGAGTGAATTAAAGAGAGAGAAGTGTTAGAGATTGAGGTTTAATTATATAGAGAGAGGTAGAGAGACAGGTAGAGAGAAAGGTGGATATAGAAATAGAGAGAGAGGGATATGCGAGATAAATGTTGTTGGATTGGTAGGTGGGAAAAAGAGGGCGCTCGAGAGGAATTGGGCCGGATATACTCAGGGAAAGGGACAGTGAGAAATAGTTGTAGTGATTAATGGTAGGGAGGAAGGGGTTAGATTTATATGGTCCAACATGGTGAATTATGACAGATATCTGCCATTGATTACACTGGTCAACACACTTTTTGCTGACTTATGTTTTGTGTTGTTTTTTAACTGATTTCAAATATGTCATCCATCTTTTTGTAACACATCAGGTTTTCACTCTACAGCATATTCCTATTTTACGACTACTGCATGTATTTACTCGGTAAGGATAGTTTCCTATGTGTTATAGCATCAAACCATAACTTAAAATGTCAACAGAATTTGAAAGGATGAATGTATTGTAAGATAACATCACCTATTACTAAATTCATACATGTAATTTTTATAATATAATGGAGAAAACACAAGCAATCTTACACATACCTACACATTCATGAAAGAAGTTTTCGCTTGCGAGAGTGTCTGGAGTGTTTTATGTCTACAGTCTCATTGAATACTCCAACAGTAGTCTGCCATCATGTTTGTCTTCCATCGGCCTTGATATCTCTCCTCCATAATCTTGATATCTTGATTAAAACGCTCTCCGTGTTCATCACTCACGTTGCCAAGATTAGCAGGAAATTTATCAAGATGGCTATTGAGGAAATGAACCTTTATGCTCATGTTGCAGCCTAAACGATGTAAGCTATCAAGTAATATCTCTACCAAATCCTTGTAGTTAGCAGTCTTTTTGCTTCCAAGAAATACTTTCACAACATCCACAAATGAATTCCTTGCTCCCTTTTCCGTCAGTCATCAAACTTGAGAAGTTTTGGTTTTCCATTAACCTTTTGATTTGTGGCCCATCCAAAACTACAGCCTTTATTTTATCATAACTTAAGCAAGGAAATATTGTACATATGAATTTGAAAAAACAGTCACCCTCCACATTAAGAGCTTTCACAAGTTGTTTCATCAGCCCTAGTTTAATATGAAGGGGTGGGAAGGGGTGTATGATATTCTTCTCCAAAACAGTCAAACTTTCTCTAACTTACCAGAATTTTGGTTCCCATTTTTTGTCCTTGGCTCGGCTGTCCCAGAAACACAGGAAAAACGGATATTTTGTATAGCCTCCTTGTTGGCCAAGTAAAAATTTACCATTTTCAGATCCACACATATGATCTATTTGTGTTAATCATATTTGAGTAAATCTAATATAGATCTTATGTGTTCATGCTTCTTTTTTAAATACACAGAGTGACCAATAGGAATCGCACCGAACAAGTTTCCTTTATTGAGTAACACACATTTTAGACTCTTCTTTTAACTATTTATAAAAAGTCTCCATTCACTTGGATCATACCCTGAAACACGCATCACATTTAACAGTTCCGCCACGTCACAACAGTAAACAAAATCTTCTTCAGTTTAAAAGAATGCCAAGACATCTCTTTCCCTGTTCCGATAAAAAGTTACATTTGTTTTTTCCTGCAATAAATTCTTCTCTTTAAGTCTAGAAACAAATACTTCTGCTAACTCTTTTGACAGGCCTAGGTCTCTAACTAAATCATTCACTTCTAATTGGCTGAAATTTCCACGTTCTTGGGTCGATGTATGTACAAAGTCTGGAACACTGTCAAATTCTTTGCTTACATCAGATTTACGTATATCACTTACATTGTCAAGTGAAGGAAGTTCCTTGAATAAACGTACTGGTATTACATCAGAATGAAGCACTGGACGAATTGCTGAATCAAGATTTGGGTAACTATTTTATGTCGCGTTTTCTTGCTATAACCAGAAGTCGTTGTGAGACAAAAGTAGCAATCGTTTACATGTTTTTTTGGCTCCCGCCACACCATAGGAATGCCAAATCCTAGTTGTTTCCTTGTGCCCTTTGTCCATTCGCGTAGATTTTCAACACATGGTTTACAAGCATTGTGCGGGGCCCACGGTTTATCCTGATCACCTAATTTAATCTTAAAGTAAACCAATATGCTCTTTTCACAAAGATACTAATGTTAATTTTTTGAGTTGGTTCAGTAAAACAATAACATATATAACAAAAGGAGTCGTGGGAATTCAAAAATTTCCTTCGTAATGAAGCCATACAACTGAATGTTATTTCACAAAACCACTTTTAAAAACACAAAATTATATTATACACAATTGCTTTATATATCTAGAAGTGTACATAGAGAAGTCTAAATACATATATAAAATAAAATAAGAAGAATACCAAACGCCTCCATTTCCGTTCACTTGGTCGAAAGATAGCCTGCTACTATGAGTGGGACCAATATGGACCAGTCCATAAATAATATACTTGACGTGATAGAAGAAAACTATTGCCATTTTTTAAACTCCGTGATCCAGAAATTCCAAAGAACAAGCTTCAAACTTAAGTCAGCAGAAAAAAAGTTAAAATTTATTGACCAGTGTTATATTTTTACTTATCCTCTCCCTTTATCTTTATCCTCTATCAAATACACTGCTGTTCATCATTTTGTCCTTCCCCCCTTACACACGCACCATGCATACCTATCATACATAAAATTATTCGCTTTGCTCATCGATCAGTTCTTTCTCTCCCAAACACTTATTTGATGAATCATCCCACTCTTTACGCAGTCTTCCAACACTTAGTACAGAGGCGGACAACATCTGGCCTGCGAAGGCCTCGCGTCTGACCCGCCACCTTGCTCGGTATTAATATTGCACTCCGGACCGCGAAACCCCAGCCTTCCCCCCCCAATTTTTTTTTTCTGCCAAACAGCATCTGTCTCAGTAAACTTTTAGAAGGAGAGGAATGAGTCTTACGTTTGGCAGTGAAAATGAAACAAAAATGCATTTCCCTCACAGATACGTATGTATCTATATGTTTTTCAATAAAATTATTGTATAATGTATTCTAGTATAGATATATGGTCACTTTGGGGATTTCGTTTTTTACTTCGGCCCGCGGCCTGCTCCCCCCCAAAAAATTTGGCCCTTACTCTGAAAAGGTTGCCCACCCCTGACTTAGTACATCGTTTCACTTACTCTTGTGTACTCTCTCCAAAAGTTCATGTCAGTTCATTCATCTTACATGTCCACACCGCATCAGAACACAAGCACTACCTTATGCGACGTCTACTCTTAGCACAATACTAATTTACCTAAGCCAATACTTTACTATTTATACGGAGGCGCCGGAAGGGGATTTTACTTTTTATATATAGAGGCACCGGGAGTGAATTTAGACCTTCACGCCATCTCGCGGAACATCTCGTTGTTACAATTAAGCTCGCTATAGGGCGTATTATCAAACGGAAGTTACCTCAAAAGAAGCTGATCGCGGGTTCTTTCCGTCCTACTTATCTCTCTCTCTCTCTCTCTCTCTCTGACATCTCCTCCCCCTCAAAATAGAACTTCCGGGTAAGAGTGACTTCCAATAATAACTCAATCTTAAGGTTGCACCTAGGCAAAACAAGGGGTTACAGGACATCATAATTTAAAAACCAAAAAAATGCATGGCAATTTATTCGTGAGGAAAATTCCCAAATTGAGAGACTGAAGAATACATATGTATAAAGATTAATATTACAAAAGAAAACAATAGACAATAACCACAATTATCAATGGATACCTTTAATAAGGAGGTTCACCTATCTCGAATCCATAAGCAATAATGGTTACACAATCAGTACAGCGAAAATAAATCAAAAGGGTACATGCTTCTTTAAACTTAATTGGATATATTAGATGGGCATATGTACATAAAAAAATCAATCTTAAAACTATAGAAATTTACTCTCAATCAGGATCAGTTCGAAAGAGAATCCAATGGATTCCGGCTTAAGCTATCTGCAATACAGTTTTCGGAGCCTTTAATATAAAAGATCATGAATTGGAATTCTTGTAAAAACAAACTCCAGTGCATTAGACGACCATTATTATTTTTTTTTGTACATTTCGGGGGTAGGATAAGATTTATGGTCAGTTTCTATTACAAATTATTTCCATACCAAAAACATTTTAATTTTTTGAATTCCCCAGACTATCGCGAGGGCCTCTCATTCAATCACAGCGTAGTTCTTTTCTCGTGGTAGTATTTTCCAACTTGCATACGCAATGTGAAAGCTGTCATCATTTTCCCAGTATTGAACGAGAATACAGCCTATTTCCTCGGTTCTGGAATCTGTTTTTTTTTATGCCAAATGGTTCTTCCAGATTGGGCAAGCGTAATATGGGTTCAGACGCAAGTTTCGCTTTGGGTTTATCGAAACTCTTAATCGTCAGTGGTTTCCAAGGAGCTCGGGAGTTTTTTTTTCAAAAGTTCGCATAAAGGAGCGCACATTGAGGCGAAATTACGAATAAAAATGGAAAGGATAATGAGGAAAAATATTTATATGATTGAGTGTGTTGTTGCACCGCCTCGCGGGAGCAACCCACGATTGAGGCAAAATGACCTCAAGTAAATGTAATGTAATCTAGAAAAAAAGGCAAATTAAAAATAAAATAAAAATAGGTCCCGATACGCTAAAAATGGCTGAAAAGGAGATGAAATGAATTAATAATTTATTAAAATAGTCTACCCTAAAAATCTGGAAAATATAATATTGATAGTCTGAATATAATATTTTCTAAACATATATTCGTCAGTGATATTAAAATGCTAACCACTGAAGTATAATTGTGAAATTCATTTTTTCGCATCATAAATGGCACTCCAGCAGACAGTTGTGTGATTTCTAATGACGCAGTGAAAGGGTTAACCACCTGAATTTCTGACATACGTTCATTATAATAGGAGGTGTTAGATTGCTTATTGAATGACGTCATATTTTCTGCAAAACTTCATCATTCAATGAAGAAGTTTTACAGAAATTGCTGCAACTGTATATTGGTATTTATCGCAGCTAGCGTAACTTAGCTGTTGCTTTGAGCATACTAAAATGAAAAGAAAACACGGTAACTCTTTAAAAGTTAATTAACTAAAGTTACATACCTCTGCTTTGGGCCCGTTTTTCCTTCTCCTCCTCCTTTCTTCGCTTCCTGAAAGCAGCACCTGACGACTAGGATGACCTTTTCATTACAAAAGATAAGCAGTTGACTCGTTGACAAAAATTAAAACACGACGACGTCCTTCTGTATCAATTTGAGAACCGGTGATGGCCTGATGTGCTACCCCTCCCCCACTTTAAGAAAGAAAACGTGTCGAGTATCAAAAAACGTATTTAAGGGAAAACGTGTCAAGTAGCCTAAGTGTAAAGGTTTTTTTTTCAAGTTGCTCGCGAGTCAGGTCGCGAGCAACTCTACATCTCACTATGTCTTTGGTCCCCGTTTTGCTTTTTTTTTGTTTTTGTAATAACATTGTAACTATTCGGCCGATTCTAACGAAATTTGAAACCATTATGTTATTTGGCATTCTCTTTCTAATAGTATAATTGCCAAGGTCCTTCCAAGGTTATCCAGGGAATTATTTTGTTTTGGGAATAAAATCATAACTATTCGGCCCATTCTAACGAAATTTAAAACCCCCTTGTTGTTGTACACTCTCTTTCAAATGATTTAATTGTCAAGGTCCTTCCAAGGTTAGTCCAGGAATTAATAACAGTTTTGAAGGTCGTATGGTCATAAATCAGAATAAGTGAGAGCAGGATTTTTTTTTGGTCAGCAGACCTTGTTTATGTTTATTTTTTTTAAATCTTCAATTTTGCACCTTAGACAAGCGCCGCTGTGGCCTATGCGCAGAGCCGACACATAGTAGGGAAGCGTTTTTATAGTCATGCGAAAGGAAAGAAACAAAGTAACACCAAAGAGCGATCATTATCAATGCATGATACCTCATGACACACAAAGGATCCCCTTGCGTAAGACGGTCGGGTGAATAAATTTGGCAGATCCAAACTCTTAAATACATTAACTGATAATTGGAAGTTTCTATAATACGTTTTATTGAGACTAATGGAAGATACGCTACACTCTACTGTACAAACGATTATGAAGAGAAATTAGTGCCTGAGGAGGCAAAAACGAAATTTTTAATAATTGATTTAGAAATCAGGGTAGCACCAGAAATAATGACATCAAGAAAAAATGATTTGGAAGAGTGTTGATTCGTCTTTTGTGGAAAACACTTAAGACAAATTTGGAAATTAATCGAATAAAGTAACCTTGGGCAAATGCAAGTCAGGTAATCAAGCTGAGTAGGAACTCCAACGTAATAACGATTAATTTCAAAGATTCGAAAATGACCTGTAGAGCAATGGAACAAGGATTAACTCAGATTCTTCCTGAGAATAACACCAGAATAGATGGAAAAAGAAGAAAATATGTCTCGATGTAAAAATATTATAAATTGGAAGCTCACACCGTATATGAATGAAATGCCAGACACCTCGTGTGTTCTGAATGTGCCGAAAGGACTCATTAATACAAGGACTACACCAGCACTCATAAAAATGCCTAAACTGTGGGGAAGGATGCACGACTTTAGCAATGAAATGTCATATAAGGAATGAAGCAATACGAGCAAAGAAGGCAAAATCACAAGTGAAAAAACAAATAAAGAAAATAAACATATACCGACATAACTATCAAAGCCATCAACCAAACGAAAAAACAGGCAACGACGCTAATAATGAACAAAGCAGGTAGGTAAATAACAAATTATGTAGTCGTAGCTTCCCCATAGACAAGGGTAACCAGGGTGCTTCTCAGGACCACTGAATTTTCGTAAAAAACTCGAATGATAAAAAAATATGGCCTACCCAACCTCGCATGCTCAGATTTCCTTAAATACTGAATTCAAAGAACTAACAGAGGAAACTGAAGTAATTGAGACCTAGGAAACATTGGATGCAACCAACTAGAAACAAAGCTTTTCCGATCTCCAAGAAAAGGAAACTGAAAAAAGGGGAAAATCTCAATAGACGACAGTGGCCAGGAAGAAGACTACCAATTAAAACATCTCTTTAAGTCGATCATCAGAGACCAAAGAAATTGAAAGAAGGGAAAAATATTAAAAATAAATATATTCACTACTCACAACAACTCTTATCTGATCGGAAAAAAATGAAGATCACCATCGAAGCCATAAAAAAATAAGGAATACCAAACAGACTTATAAGCAGAACGGATTAAGGGGAGCATCCATATACCTAACGATAACTACCACACGATCATGGCAACAGGGTACAACCACCTGAAGAACGGATATATACTGGCAATATCAAATTCAATCTAGGGAAGTAAAAAAAAAACTGAAAATTATAGAAAGACATAGATAGATAGAATAATAAATGATCCATCTTCTACGATAAAATTAAACAAGAGGATCCAGAGGCCTTCATATTATATGAGCTTGGAAAGAAATAACTAAACCGATAAAAATTGCAGGATATTATGTATATATCATAGCATGAATCATTCAGGCGAAAGATTCGATGGTAACGCCTAAGGAGATCAATGACCAAAACGAAAATCATATAACTTTGAAAAGTGGGACACTAACGGGTGTATCAGCCCCTAGGACAAATACATCCCCTTGAATAATTTCATGGAATCTTTCAATAGGGGAAAGTCAACTATATTCATGGGAGATGTTCGAGAAGAGTGCACTCAAATTATACGAAGAACATTTATCAGATTGGCTGAAATCTGGACACGCTACTTCAGAGGGACATAGTTAAAAGGATAATACCTGTTTTGGGGGGACGTTCATTTCCAGAAGTCAAGAACTAAGCCGGATATTTTTCGAGCCAATTGCCTATTAAAATAGAACATGAATATCAAACCAGGGACTTCCTTTCCATCGATCATGAGAGCATCAAAGGTAATAAATCTTATCTTCACCCATATTAAGTACAAATGGGAAAGAGAAAGGAATACCATCGAACGAACTGGGATGACTATAACACAAAACTCCAATAATGAGAATAATTGATTGGAAGCAGAATATGGAGGCGGAAGCGGAAAGAATAATAAGGGCACAAAAGTGGGCAGATGTGAAATACATCCAATAAAACGGAATATAAAATCCAACCAGCTCTAACACCAACGCAGAAAACGAAAAATAAGCAAGAAAATATAAAGAAGATCAACGAAATAATAGCAGCAATAAGCATAGCCCCTTAATTAAACAGCACAAAGAATTGCGCTGTAAATACATTTCCACATAATGACAGCCAATGAAAATGCAAACAAATGTGATGAGATAATTTAAAATTTAATCAAGAGATGTTTTCTTAAATATTCTGGAGCACCTCTTAGAATTTCCCTTAGAAGGTACTAGAAATAATGACATAGAATTAGAAAAGATGATATTCATCTCTAAACCAGAAAAAAATAGTCACATAAGTGGCAAACTACCTCCCAATTTCAATGCTAAACTTCCTCGGAAAGTATTAGAGAAATACTATGCCAACGTATGCTATAATACTTAGAGGACAAGCGCCTATTTAACAATCAAACAACACTTTGGATTCCGAAGGAAAAGACAGAGAGTTTGGCACAAACAAAGGTATATGACCACAAAGTGGAAATAGTGTCTTATGATGTAAAACAAACATCAAATAAAGTGTGGAGGAATGCGATCAAATTCAAACTAACCAGAATCGGCCGACCCTAAAAATTCCTATGATTCCTCTCCAATCTCATCGAAGAAAGCAAAATCATATATTATAATAAGTAACCATTAAGGCCAAGTGTTCAACCTAAGATAAGGCATACTTCAAGGAAGCTGTCTCTCTCCACTATCATATTCAATGTATACATATGACCTTCCAACACCTATTTTTGATCAGATGAGGAAAATTTAGTTAGCAGAGGATGTAACTCAAGTTAAAATCTCTCTCAACAGATCAACAAATCTTGTGGCCCCGATGACAAGAAAGGTAATAGAACAAATAAACACAAAACGGGAAAAGGAAGAGAAATAGATGTAAATTTAAAATGATATCGGTGAAAGAAAATGGTCGACAATAATAAAATTGGAAGAATATGAATAAACAAGTGCCAAAATCTTGGGACTAAAACTATCTACCAATGGATACAAAGTGCATGAAAGAAAATGAGTGACATACTGAAGAAGACTGAAGAAGACTGAAGACAAAAACCTTCGGCTATTTTGTGTTTTTTCTTTCTGACATAATGTATCTTAAGCTACAAAATTATTAAGATATTATCGTGTATATATATATATATATATATATATATATATATATATATATATATATATATATATATATATATATACAGCGTGGCCCGGAAGTCCCTACCCATCCATATATTATTATGTTTTAGTCAGTTATTCATGTATTAATAATTTTTTTCTTCTTTTCCAGAGAAAATATGGCAGATAATATGGCAGAGGAAAGTCCATTTACACTTGAAGAGCGTCTTGTGACCAGTACGTGGGTACATGAGCGCAACAATACTGGTAACACCAGTATACAAGGTTTCCCAGAAACAAGTTAAGCGTAATTTGAATTAGTATAACTCAAAGTCTATTAGAGATTTTTGAGTCCTGCAAAAGAAAAAAAGTTTTACAACTATTTATCTGTAGCTTCTGGAAATTTCATTAAATTTCCTTTTACGATATTGATATACTAATGGATTTAGTGGAGGGTATCAAAATTATGTTTGCGCAAGGAAGTAAAGTAATGAAACTTCAAAGTTTAAAATCAACAAATACATTTAAATCCATTTTTAACAAAAACACCTTCATATGGGTAATACAGATTCATTTTTTAATTTTCTAAACACCGTTTGCTTTAGCATGTCCTCCATTTCTTTCCAAGCACAGTTGCGCTTTTGATCACATTGATTGAACAACTCTTTTGATTAACTTGTGATTTTCCTTAAGTTTATTGACTTCACGTATGATACTATCTCTTAACTGGTTGATGCTTTGTAGTGGAGTAGAATATAGTTTATTCTTTAGATATCCCCATAAGAAATAATCGCACGGTGTTAAGTCAGGGGATATTGGGAGCCATTCAATTGCATGATTTAGTGCGACAATGCGGTTGTCAAACGTTTCTCTTAGTTTTGTTCTTACAGCAAGCTGTCTATGAGCTGGTGCGCCATCCTGAATCCACCAAAGTCTATTTAATTGATTGCCGTAAATCTGACGGAGTTCTGGAAAGGTCCTTTCGTTGATCATGCTCAGGTAAGCAGCACCATTCAAGTTATTCTCGTAAAACAATGGGCCAACAAGATTGCCATTCCCGCATATTCCGATCCACAGAGGCACTTTCTGCTGACAAATACGTGTGTCAAAGTTGAATGCTGGGGGGTGGTTCAGCGGCGCATATTGCTGAATGTTATGGCTATTTACCTTCTCATTCATGAAAAAGGCTGCCTCGTCACCAATCACAATGTTTTCTAAGAAACGAGCAGGTATATGGAGAAGCCATTTGACAAATTGTCTACGACGAGGAAAATCAATTCCAAGAAGCTGGTGTCTTGCATGCATCTTATAGGGATGTCATTTTAAGTCATGTTCAATAATGCGGTTAAATGATGACTTTGACTTATACATGTAGATTATGAAGAAGTATCATCTGAACATTTTCAATATTTTCTGTTGTGCTTATGGTTCTCATACGACCCGAACGACCTTTATTTAGATTTAAGCATGTTCCTTCATGTTGGTATTTGCGAACACTTTTCCAAATTGTGGGCTTAATTGGTGGGTGCCTACCTGGAAAACGTTGTTCAAATGAATCTTGTACTTGTTTAATACTGCCAGTCTTAATAAAGTTTGTGACTACAAATAAGCGTTGATCTTTTGTTAACTGCATGATTAAAAAGGTTCTATGGAAGTAAACTTTTACACAGAAACGTTTTGATTTGCTTAGTAAGCAATAATGAAGAGACCATAGCACAGCGTGGCTGAAAAACCACTGTAAAATGGCCTAGGCTTTGCCTGAAGAATGACACAGTGACCTAGGCTACCTAGCCTTCCTACGCTTCTCTTGAAAGTGCACGGTGGCCTATCCTTCCTAGGCTTCGTTTCATTATTTTACTTCCTTGCGCAAACATATTTTTGATAGCCTCCACTAAACCCATTATTGTACCAATATTATCAAAGGAAATTTAATGAAATTCCCAGAATCGACAGATAAATAGTTGATAAATTAAATACTTTTTACAAAACCCAAACATCTCTAATAACTTTTGAGTTATACTAATTCAAATTATGGTTAACTTTTTGGGGGGATACCCGGTATAAAGAAAGAGCAAATACAAGTTCTTCTGAAGGTGATAATAGCCACCACAAGGCTGGCTTTCGCCATATTTTTTCTTCTCTCATATATATATATATAAATATATATATATATATATATATATATATATATATATATATATATATATATATATATATATATATATATATATATATTAACCTACAGGAAAATGAAAAGATGAATCCAAGCACTTTCGAACTATATTTGCAAGTTCATTTTTAAAGAATAGTATGAAAATGGAGAAGACAACCTTATATAGGGTACAAAGATACGAAGCGAATGCTTTGATTCACTTTTTCATTTTCCTGTGGGTTAATTTTCATATTATTGCTTTCCTCATGTGCAACTTTGTGAGGTTTATATATATATATATATAAAATGTGTATATGCGTGTGCGTGCTCTTCATAGCTTCATAACTAGTAACTAATAATAGTTTACTAGTGCTCGTCATCCTACTTTACACCACTGAAACTTTCTGTCCCTAGTACTCGTAGAAGTCACTCGACTATTTAATTCTATAAATTTTATTCTCCCCCACCACCTTCCCTTATACTTCTCTTCAGAACCTTTTACAGGCGATGCTCTAGCAGGTTTTTACTTTATTTTTTTAGACTAAACATACCTCTTTTTTTTATTAATTAACTCCCCCCCCCCCACAAAAAACTCCTTTATAAAAATTTCTATTTATCCTTTGATCGTGTGTATGAATCTTCTAAGTAAGGGGTCTCGGACCTTAGGATCCCAGTGCTCAAATCGAGGGATTACTTTTTAATCTACTGCTTTCCTATTTGGTATGTTGTAAAAAGTATTAATTTTACTTTGAAGTTCCACAACAAAATTTAGGATAGTAATAGTAATGCGCTTTAGTTGTAGACTTAATTATGTTTGTTTTTATTTCATTTCATCGATGCATCTTTTAGAATAAAATGAATTTCTTTGAAGTGAATTCCTAAGCTTTTTTGCCGTTTTATTTTTATCTACATTCTTAAGATGGCACTAAACTCGGGGTGCTATCAAAGTTACAACCGCGCCATCTGGTGCACGCGCACAATAGATTCGCCACCTCCTTTTCTACATAAGTTATTCTTTTTCAATCGTCATGACAAACAAGGTAGCACAACCAGCGACTGCAGGAACCCCATTATGACAATACTTGCCAACCTCACGCCATTAGTGGCCTATTAATTCTTACATTGACGGAAGGGGCACATTATTGTTATACACACAACTCGTCCATTCGGCTGCCACCATCGTCCAATTGTGTTTAATGGCAAATTGGTGGTTAAGCTTGACGAAAACAACATCATAGTAAATATCTTAATATTCTTCCTCAATAAGAAAATATTCAATATTCATTTCTACTATTCACATCAATACAACCATTAAATCTTACCACAACACAATTATCAGTTATAAGTGTAATTGCCTTACTTCAAACGGAGAGGAAATAGATAATGCGCCGTTGGTAGAATACGTGAGGCAGAGAGCAGCAAACAAAACAAAAAGAGAAAGAGAGATTATTTTGAATAGTCAAGATCCCCTCATAACGGCAACCAACGAGGGCGTAGCACCCGCTCATTTTATTACACGCACGATCAGGTTGATGCGCTGGGAAGGTTAAGCCTCCAGACGACTCCAAATAGACTCTGGAGGCTCCTCACTCTTAGGCTTTACAGCGAACAGAAACGGAGGGTACATCCTTCCTTTGAGATGGATTGGAGGTACCCGGACATGCAAACCATGTAAAGACTTCCTCCCAGCGTCTGTATTAGAAACAGGGTCCGAATCTTTTAGCAGTAGGAGTAGGACCTCTTTTATCAACACATACGAGTTGCATTGGAGATACCTCTGCGGACGGTCTAAATGCCTTACCACAAGTCATTTAACAACCAGGATCTAACGACACATGGAGTCTCTGACGGTCAATCTTGCTAATGAGCGTTGGAGTGAGCCTTGCATTCCCTCCATCCTGACAACGCGCTCAACTTTGACGAACCTACAATGGGTCAGCTTTTCAATGAATATCTTTAGGTCTAATGCATTCTGAACATTTTCGAAGTTCATTGTTGAATGTGGCACCAACCACACGTGTTTTATATTAAGTACCTGGAGGATCCTTGATTTTTAACTCTTCAAAAGGTCTGGTACATTAGTTACAAGATTACTGTCGAAGAGCGGCGAATCCCCTGCCCATGTTTAGCCAAACTAAAATTACCTTACTTTGACTGCATGTTTTGTTTTTTATTTTGGGGGTGACATTAAGCGATCATTGTTCCTTTCGGTCCCCACCCGGAAACAACTATAACACCAAATGGTCCAGCTCATAGAACATAATGCGGGTTCTAAGAAAATTCGTCTTAGGAAATTTGATAGCATGATAAATACTCAGGAAGGAAACATAACGGGAAAAGTAAATTAAATTTATAAATATTAATCCATCAATAAATATTAAATAAATTTACTCTCATTAAACATAGAATTAAATATACAAAAGCTTTAATTATAATTAAAATGTATTAAGAAACCAAAAATACAATTCGCTGTAGGAAATTCGGCTGCATTTTTCTATTATATTAATTTAGACTGTCATTGTTTTATTCGGCTGCATCTCCCCCCAAACCTAAGAAATTTGTTTTCTCGGCATTCTGGAGCAGGAATGTTGTTTGTTTGCTATCAAGCCATTAATTTTTGAGCTTAATATTTCAGTAAAGAGCCCACTTTTGATCTCTGTAACATATGTCTCCAGAAATGGCTCAGGAGCATTTCTAGTCAATAGAATGAAGCAATATTCACAGGTAATGTTAGCTTAAAGCACACTTAAGCATCAATAGCTAAATAAAAGCCTAGGAATCATGCAGCTTAAAAAAAGCATAAACATTACCACAGTTATCTTTAAATAGCTTGTAATAAATTTAAAACAACTCTGAAAAGCATTAATTTCATGGAACCATAATATACTGTCTCCCAACAGGGCTCTTTTGTCCACCCGGGGCCATGGCGCATCTGAAGGAAGCCATATGAAAATGTTAAGATTTAGAGAGAAAACATGATTTAAACTTATTGAAGCCTAATTAATAGTTAGGCCAATTTTAGTTTATATAGTTGAATTATATTGAAAATATTAATATATATATTTTCATTTTTTTTAACCATATTACCTATTAAAGGTTCACCTCCAACGAAACACTGTTCATCCCCAAGGAAACATTGTTCAGCTCCAAGAAAACATTGCTCATCTCCAAGAAAACATCTTTTACTCTCGAGGAAACATTGTTCACCTCCAAGAAAACATCTTTCACTCTCAGGGAAACTATGTTCATCCACAAGAAAACATTGTTCACCTCCAGGAAAACATTGTTAATCTCCAAGAAAACATTGTTCACTCTCGAGGAAACATTGTTTATCTCCAAAGAAACATTGATCGTCTCCAAGGAAACATTAGTCACGTTAACTTTTGTGAAACTAGAACCATAAGAGGATTTCAATACCTATTTTTGAATTTGCTTAGGATGAATTTGTTCGGGAAATTTCCAGTACATTTTCTTGGTTCGAGTATAAATGAGTGATAAAACTTCTTGCATCAAACCCTTCCATCAATTTTATTCTACCCTATTTTTTTCCCTTTTTTGTTTTTTCTCTTTTTTATAATTCTTTTCTGCTCATGGATGAATAGTTAAACCTCTTCCCTCCTACCAAAAGACCTCACATTCAACAATGTTAAGGATATGGCGATTGATTTCGTTTGATTAACGGGTTATTTTTTTCTGAGGGCCAACATATAGCTAAAAATGGCTCCAGCGATGAATTGTTTATATAAATTTTAAAATATTTAAAAATCATAAAAACGCATTTGATTGTTTGACAAAATAATACAAACACAATATAAATAACTGGTATTTCAAAAGTCCTGTTTTACTCATTGCGATGCTCTAAAAAAGGACACAATGGTCGTTTAGATGCAGTTAGACAAGTTTTTATTGCTTTAACATATAAATATGTGATTAAAATTGTAATATTACTCAATTTGGTTGCCCTTGGCGGCGAGCTCGCGCTCCAGGCGAGACCTAAAGGACGCACACACGTTGCGGACGAAGTCCGTCCTCATTCTGGCTCACACTTAGTTGAGACATGACTTCAGCCCATTGACGTTGCTGTAACTGACCTTGCAGGCCTTGCCCTCGACAAGCGCTCACACTTGTAGTCGATAAGAGTGAGGTCTGGCGACTCTGGTGGCCAATTGTTTTCGATCAGAAGTTCAGGTTCGACCCCAGCAACTCTCGCACGGTCTTGGCCGTGTGGGCCGGTGCACCATCTCGCTGAAAGACGTAGTCAGCCTTGTTCTGATCTTTCTTACTCATGACATGTCTTTTGTGGCCAATATTTGCCTGTAATCAGCCGCGGTAAGTTTGTAACCGGCATATTCTTGCCATTCGGATGCCGTATGCCTGGTCATGGACAAGTAGCGGACCTCGGGGACGTCCTGGCCAAAGCTCACCACGGGGTTGTTCTTCATGTTGATGACCAGGTCAAACGGGAAAAATTTTCATTAGCAAAAAATGAGAATTCGATTGCCATGACTCATCAAGTCGTTGAGAAGGCGATGACAGCATTTCCGACATTGTTATTGCATACGGTCGATGAGCAGAGGCCTTTCGACGCACCTCAAGGTCTTGCAGCGCTCCTCCTTGACGGCTCTGGACATCGTTGCCACCGAGGTGTTCTTCCTCTTCGCGATCGCGGTCATTTTGAGCTTTGAGTATTTTCGAAGGTTTTACTGACAGACAAACGGTTGATAACTTGAGGTCTGCCTGAACGCCGTCTCTCTTTGAGGTCTTCGCCGTTCTTGAGCCTCTCCGCGACTCTGTAGATGGTCATCCGGCTGACGTTGAGCCAGTTGGCGTTGTTGGACTTGTGGCCAGCACGCTGGAGAACAGAGATCCTGATTCTTTTTACTTCCATCTCGACACGCCCGCACACAATGGAAAAGACGTTTTAATGACACGGTAGAAAAATAGAACTTTAAGTTTGTTTGACAAAACTTTTTCTATCACACACTTAAACCTCTCGAAATCTAAAAAAAATTCCGAGTGTTACAGAATTTTGACAACAAACCCGGTAACTGTAACGGGTACTCAACATTATTCTTATTCATGCAATACTAACCCTGTTTTATGCTCAAAGTTTGACCATAAATACCTATATATCGTGTATGATTTACATACATAAAACTACGGGAGTTTGCTATTGATAAAAATTGAAAGAATCTGAAGACGTTTTTATTATGAAAGATGACAAATCAAGTACTCTCGTAATTATAAAAAAAAAAATTATCACCAAAATAAAATATCGAATTAATTTTAAATGATAAATCAAATTTTAAAGAATTAAGGAATGATGCTTGACCATAAATTAAAAATAAATTTAATGAAGTTATAAAGAAAATGAATCAACAAAATACATAGTACTAAAATTTGTTATACACTGACTGGAAGCTACAAATCGGGATATATACGAGTATAAGGCAATCCTAGATACATAAAAATAAATATATACAAAAATTACGAACATCGATATAAACAATATAAACAGCAACCTATAACTTATGTAAAAAAATCAATGACCTCATTAGCCTATATATTCACAAAAGAATTTATCTTATTCCTACAATGCAAAGAACCAAATAATGTCATGGCTTCCTTGGTGTGGAAAGCCTCTTCACTAATGTACCTATAAAATATACCATAGAATTAATGCGCAATTACATATACAAACATCCGACCCTACCAAATCTTAAAATAACAGAAAGTTACTTGAAGAAGATGTAGAAATATTCGCTACAATTTGCCCATTCAAAACAAATGATGCGGCAATATTTACTTAAGCTGATAGATTTTCAATGGGATGTGTTTTAGTCCCAACATTTGCAAATTTTTATATGGAGCATTTAGAGAACTGTTGTGAAAAATAAAATAAAAATATAAAGTCAGAAATATACTGTAGATATATAGATAATTTAGTCCCCCCATAAAATAATACAAAGGTAATTGAAGAACTTAAAAAGTCATTTGGAGAAGCATCAGTATTGAAATTTAAATGTGGAAGTAGTCAAAATGGAAAAATTATTTTTATAGATGTGCATATTATAGCAGATAAACAAATTCAATATTTCACTTTATATAAAAATAACAAATGACGGTGACTATTTATATTATAACAGTATATGCCGTTGTTGCTATAAAATTGGAATTATCGAAGCACTTCTTCATAGAACATTCTTAATTTCTTGAGATTTTGCCACAAATTACATAAAATTAATTCCAAAAAGAAAAACAACTTAAAAAGATAAGTAAAACTATTATAAGTAAGAAGGCTAAAATAAAAATTAATCTTAATAGATTTTACAAAAATAGAAAAATAAAAGATCTAATTCTTTCAAGAAAATTATTCTCCGCAGCTATAGCTGAAACAACCCATTTAATATGCCAATTCACCTGCCTTAACAATGGATACAAAGCCAATGAAACATCCTACATTATATTTAACACTATTTCCTTTGTGTGTTATTTCTAGTGAGCTTCTAAATGGGTTAGGTATATGATAAAAAATTCCTTGGAATTTGCTTCTAGACTGGGGACAGAGTGGGTTTAATAGAGTGACGATATAGATAGGTTTGAGGAGCTTTGCTGGGTTGTTCAGTAATTAGAGAACCTGATCGACAATTGGGATTCGATTCTTGGTCAAGAATATTTCAATATTTTTCCTTATTTTTATTCTTATCTTTTCCGTATGGATGGCGTTAATTGAGCTGCCCTTGTCTCTCTCCAAGTTTGTGTGAGCTAATGTCCCTTATTTTGCCTTATGTAAGGGTAAACTACTACGTAGCTTACGATGCACTAGAAAATAACTTCGTAGCGGCTGGGAGGCGCGGGGTGGAGAGTTGAAAGCATGCCTGCATTTAGTCACGTACACATTCTAGGAAAAGGTTATAAATAGGACCCCCTGACGCAAAGAAACTCAGAGCCGTTCAGGAGTTGGTACAGAGAGGACCTGCTGTTACCTGAACTGCCTTGCCAGACCCCTGCCACTTGTTGCAAACTTCCCGATTTACCCATCTCTGTCGCTCTCACCGCGAAGTAGGATACCCCTGGGCTCGTTACGACTCTCCTCCTTTTCCAAGACAACCACCATCTGTGCATTGCCTCACTACTTCCGTAACAGGTATTTAGAGTATTTCTTTTCATCTTGTACTCCATTCTTTGGTTCTCGTTATCGAGACTTACAGTTACTTAGAAGGGATGTACTGATTGTTCAGAGTAGCAGTGCTTATTTTATAACGACGTGTTGTCGTTAGTGGTTTAATCCTGTGATATTTGTGATCTGTTTGTGTACTATACTTATTTAATTAATTTGAGGAAGCATTCCTTGTATTATTTTACCCTGGCAGATATTTGAGCACCTTCCTGTTGGACCTCTTTATTTCTATTTGGGCCCAAGAAAACTTAGTTCCTCGTCCTGCCTTTACACCTTATAACCCCGCTATGTGTTTCCTGTATCCATTCACGTCAATAATTTATCATATGGATATATAGGGTGGAAACACGAAGTGTAGGAAATTTTTACATGTCGTTTTAAATATGTAAACATACCCTTAATTAATTACTTTCTTTCATGTCTTTTAGCGATTCATTGAATTTTGTGATTCAAATTGTAAATTCACATAATACAACACCCCCTTTACAAATATGATTGGGAAATAAGAAGCAATCGAGTGCATGAATAGAAGCGAGAAGACAGCGGACGAAATTTTCGAAATGTTGAACTCTACTGTCAACAAATCTGATTTTTAAAGTTATCAAACTGCTTAAAGAGAAAGGCAGTTGTCTTATTATAGTAAGGACCACCTCGTTCCGATTATTGATGATCCAGGACTCATCAATAACACAATGAAGAAGATCAAGTGAAATCCAAGGAAGAGTGCCAGACAACTTGCTCTGTAGGCCAAATTGAGTAGGTGACCGAGCAGAAATTGCTGAAATATGATCTGAAACTATTTAAGATACCTCAAAGACATCTGATTTTAATCTATCACAAAGAAGAATGGAAAGAGCAAAGCTGATCATCCAACGGTTCCTTAATCACTCGCAGCCTGTAGTTTTGTGGACAGATGAGAAGTTGGTCTCTGCACAGGCCATCTAGAACACACAGAATGATCGTGTTTGGGCAACAAATAAAATTGAGATTGCAGTTGAACAGCTGACATGTTTCAGGAGACAGAAGCCAGCTTCAGTAATGGTGTGGGTTGCCATAACATCAACTGGCCTAAAAACACCTCTCATCTTCATAGCACCATAGGAAATACCGGTCTGGCCCTTCAACACGATGGAACAATCTCACACACAACCCCCTAAAATTTGAGACTGGTGCTAGGGAAGTTTTATAGGTTTTGGACAAAAGAACTTTGGTTTCTAAGTTTGAAGGGATTTAAAACCCATAGACTATGAACAGTAGTCATTGCTTGACTAGATACGCTTGAAATGAGACAAATGTCAGAAGGCTGGAGGATGTTGTAAGTGCCACCTATTTTTAAAAAGGAATAAACTCGAAAACCCGTGTAGTTACCAAATAATTAGTCCGACGTCTATAGTGGACAAACTGCTAGAGAGCATAATCGCTGGTCGTATAGTTGAGTACCTAAAATCTCGCAATCTAATCTTAGATTCTCAACCTTGGTTTTGCAAAAACCGATCGTGTCTCACAAATCTACTCGAATTCTTCCATAGTATATTGAGTAAGTAAAATCGGGTTCGGGTTGTGGACATATATACCAAGAATTTCAAAAAGCCTTAGATAAGGTGCTCCACCGTACGTCAATGAACAAAGTCCGAGCATTGCTGGGAAGTTAGCCGACAGCATTAAGGCGTGCAAATCTGCAGCGCCCTGAAGTTCTCTACGCAGTGCGTCAAGGTAACAAAAGGTCTCAGAGACTGTTAGGGTACATAAAGAGACAATTTCATCTCCAAAACAAGGAGATTGTACTCATCCTGTCAACTCTCTAGTCCTGCCGCACCCCAAATACGCCGTAATATTGGTCATCATCGCTGCGCAAAGGCAGTGAACGGTTAGAAAGAGTTCAGGCCAGGACTACCAAACTGATCTAGTCAATTAGACACAAAAGATACTGTTGCCGGCTACGAGAATTGGGATTGTTCTCCATTGAGACGCGCCGTATACGAGACCAGCTCATCGAAATCTATAAAATTCTACGGAGCGTAGAAAATGTGGATAACAGGAAACTGTTCACATTGAACATGAATCCCACGCGTAACCTCGGTTACAAGTTAGATTTACCCAGATTTAGGACAAGCGTTTGCGGGAACTTTATCTAGTACATTTTTTTGTGACAGAGAGAACCATCTTCCAGCGGTAGTGCTGAACATTTCAACAGTTGGCCACTTGGATTCTTATCTGGAAGATTCATAGAGTACTGTATAAGTTAGATTATGTAGACAATCGCAATTTAGTAATATTTCAGCTATTCTGTCAAAATTCTAAGGTATGTTTTTTTCAACTTACCTAGGCCGTTCTTCAATTTCCATACCGCAATATTGCGGTATGGGGAGGTATAGGCAAGGAGAGCCTATATTTTCTTTGCTATACTTTCCTTCATACTTATTGTTAGTCTTTCCGATACGATGCTTCCTCGGCATGGTTTGCAAGAACTAATGACTGACGTACTGCTTTTTTTGTAACTCTCTCTCTCTTCTTTTTTTACTCTCCTTTCTCTCTCTTTCTCACTCTCCATCTCTCTCCCATATGCTCCAGTGACAGCCGAAACCTAAACCAAAAGTCTTAATGCCCACTCGGATATCCCATGTACTTCTGAAAATCTTCGTCTATGAGAAAATTGAAAAGGTTGGAGTTCCTCTTTTTTCCGTGAGTTTTATGCTATTTGTCTTTGTGTCTCTCCATTTGAAGTGAATTTCGTTCATCCTCCATTTGGGAGAACTCGACCCATGCCCTTCTTTGGAGAAGCTTTTTCCCATGGAAATATGAAGTATGCGAAAGCAATGTGATCCCAAATCTAGAGTTAGTCGATAAGAACGAAGAGGTTTGAGAGAGAAAACAAAGTGCTCCTTCTCTCTCAATGAAAAATTCCCCTGGAAATCTGCGTCTTGGATAACGTTGAGGCTGTAGCACGTATTTTCCGCGTGAGCTTTTTTTTTTCGTTTCCTTGTCTGCGTATTGGGAGTGATCTTTTACGGATTACTACTTCCATTGCGGATGGGATTTTGAACCGAGGGGACTGTCGCAAATTTATATACCAATTTAACTATCGTGGGTTTCACCAGGACGAGCCAACCTTCAGATTTCCCTCCTACGACGGAAGGAGAAAGAAACCATTCGGGAAGCCACCTATTGTGTATCCTTGCTCCAGTAATTTATCCACGACCTAGCGATTTTATTTCCATACACTCGTCGGTTTGTCTTATTTGGTTAATTCTAGTTATTCCGTTTTGGTGGCTTTACTTACTTCACCTTTCCCAATTTAAATGCTTTGCGTCTATTGTTTATTCCGTGTTCTAAATATGAACATAACTTTACATTATTGGATAAATATAGCGTTACGTGCTATTTATAAGGTGTACACAAAGTAACTCAGGACGAGATAGATGAAATTTATTGTAGGGGCACGCAGTGAGGCATGTTGATTCTAACCTAAACCCTTGATTTCCATTAAGGTGAAGTCAATCAATTCAACAATTTACAAACTATTGTGGGTTAACAGTCCTAAATTAATGCTCAAAAGTGAAATATGGCCAAAGTATACCCTATTCCCACGATATTTCAATCGCAATGGAAAACAGGTCAGCCCTTGAAATAAATAGGTATAGCTCACTATCTAAACTGCTGAAAATAACTATTTTGACTATCAGATTTTTACTTCTGAGGCAAAAAGTGAACCCAAAATCTTTCCTACCAGAACCAGTCAGACATAATGTCAATCGAGAAGAGCATGGAGAGGCTATAGTTTTATGGATTAAAACGACCCAGAAGGAATATATTCGGCACAATTGAAACAGTTAGCGAACAGTTATCAATGTTTAGACAGGAAGGTTATCGGAAACTCTCTCTATAGGAGACAATTGAGGAGGAAGATACTAAGTTCGGCTGCCCGATGGCCTTGAATAGAAGGCAAAGTCAGAAGTACCGGCTACTACATCAGACATAGTCACGTTGGCATAACGAATATTCTAGGGCATTAAAGGAGAAACACTCGGATCGATCAACCCAGGAGCTGTCACCTTATGTGGGCGATGTGGTCCTTGCTAGAGAAGACTCTCCTGGTCTACTTTGGAAGATGGAACTCATAGAGGAGCTCCAGCAGGGACGAGGTCGGGGAACTGCGGTCTGTGAAACTAAAGACTAAGAAGAAAGCATTACTCTTCCCGTTTGCAGATTACGCATCCACCTGCGGATACCTCAACCGCAGCCTCGTCCTCACTTCCACTTGTACATAGCTCAACCGCAGCCTCGTCTCCACTTCCACCTGCGGATATCTCAAACGTAAGTTCGTCTCCACTTCCACATGGTAATAGCTTAGTCGCAGGCTCGTTCTCACTTCCATTTAAGGATACCTCAGCCGTAGGCTTGTCCTTAATTCCATCTGCGGAGACCTCAATCCCAGTCTTACTTCACTTGTACCTGCCAATAGCTCAACCGCAGGTCACCTTTACTTCCACCTGCAAAACTTCCCTCGCAGGCTTACTTCACTTGTACCTGCGGACACCTCAACTGAAAGCTCGTCCTTACTGCCACATGCGGAGACCTTAATCGCAGGCTTACTTCACTTATACCTGTAGACACCTCAACCAAAGGCTCCTCTTCACATCACCGTCGAATACCCCTGCCACTGGTTCGTCGACAAATCAACTTGCTAAGACTAAAACCAAAGAATCTACTAGGTTTCTAAATACAATAGTAGACGTCTATACTATTAATCTAACCACAAGCTCTCCTTTTAATCAGAGATTTTTGGTTCTGACGTCCTCTCACTCGTTATTCCGATTGGAGGCGCGGAAGCTAATCAGAGCTATTATTCGGGATCAAGATGAAGACCCACAATTCAAATTCATTTGTATTTGATTTTACTATTTAATTTGTATGTGTATATATCTGTTTCTAATTATTATCTCGTACCCTCTCTCCGCCCACAGGGTGTCCCAAATTTATGCTACAATTTGACTATGCTCGATTTTTTCGAAACGAACCACCCGTCACATTTCCTGCTTAGCACGAGACACGAGAAAAACCCTTTGAGAAACATTCAGTTCTACTGTGTATCTTTGCTACAAGTGGTTATCCACCTATTAGCGATTATATTTCCCTACGCTTGGTCGTTTGTGTTATTTGTTTATATCTATTTATTCCGTTTGGTGACTTTACTTAGCTCACCTTTCCCAATTTACAGGCTTTGCCTTCAGAGTTGACTCTGTGTCCAAAATATTAATATGCTTAGGTGCTTTGATAATCATAAATGTAATGTGTAAATATAAGGTGTACACGGAGTGAGTCAATATTTGTAAATATAAAATGTACACAAGGTTAATGGAGGGCTGTAATTAAATTAATGATTTTTCCTTATTGAATTTGTGTCTGTGGGATATTTACCCTAATTTATTCACACGTTCAGCATGATTATGGCATAGGTAAAGGTGTGACCATCGTGTGAAACGTTGTAATGCCCGACATGGGACAAGCCAAGAAGCTGAAACGGAATGTCTGCCTGTTCGCCAGCTGTGTATGTGAGTATGCAAATATATGGTGTGCAAATGAGCGGCGCCTGCACAAATATATATGTATAACCACAGATCTACTTGCAAGGGTTAGAGCTTGGTGGCAACTCATTCCTCCATTTCAGGTGCAGAATGCTCTCTTAGGCAGCATCTGTCACTCCTTTTGCGGTTTCCTAATTTCTCTCTTCTTTTAAATAATCAGCTTATGTATCTTTCAAACTCTTCTGTACCACCACTCTCTTTATTAACCTATTTTCCAAAACCAGTTGGAGGATGATATACACATTTGTTTTTATTTTCAATTATTAAATTAAATGAAACACTTTCTCTATCTGATATTCATAATATCGTATTATCCAATCTAAATGTGAAACTAGGGCTTGTATTTGTGGCTTGGTTCGGGGAATCACTCACCTGAAACTCTAGTGTACTTTGAGCTTAATACAAAACGAGTGGCATTGATGCACACAGATCGCAGATTTTGCGAAAATGGCTTAAGCTTAAAATGATAAATGTAAAACTGGCAAGGTGGGAACAAGGGGTCAGAAATAGGAAAGTTCCCCCAGAGATAAAAATTCTTCATTGCTCTCTTTACAACTCGTAGCTTAGACTGAGTTTGCCGGCTTGTGATTCAAATAGGCTTTGGAATTAGTGTCATTCATTGGCCTAAATGATATACTTAATCAACAGGTATATTCTGGAGATATAATCAGCCAACCTCCAAATTAATATTAATTGATGAATGATACTTAGTATCATCTATTGACATACAAAAGTCTATGATGGTGGATTGTTGACACAGCAAAATTGACTAAAGGTTGATAAAGACCCCCCCAAGGGGTTTGGTAAATCATTTAGATGGACTCCCACATTAGTAAACATATTTTTTAGAGAACAATTTATTGATTTTATTGAGTAAAAAAAACCCAAACAACTGGTGCATCTCATCGGAAATATTGGCGAAGAAGTTCATTAAAAAAGTGTTAAAGTGAGGAGAAATTTCAAGAGTGCTTATCTCCGGTACTTAAAAACAGCCCCTGGGGGGAAGGGAAGAGAGCACAAATCTCCTAAACTTGACCTTTTCTGTGATAAAGACAGGTCTTCGAACATTGCGGCCATCTTGAGTTCAGCTGTAATTATGATTTTATTTTAATTTCTTCAAAGTCATTCAATATTAAAAACTTGTAGCTCTGCAATAAATACAAATTCATTTCTTAGTCTCTTTATAGGAATTTGGGGTTAACCCCAAAGTAGATTTGAACATGCGATGCAGCAAATTAGCGAACATTGTTACATTCGTTCGCATATCCGGAAACTTAAAAGACTCTGCATCTTGCGAATAAAAGTATAACAGAATAGTACATATAAATATATAATTACGTCTTTTGATCAAATAGTGATAGTTATCGCCATAAATCCTAGTTCTTTTTTATTTGTAAGCAAGTGTTTTGGCAGCTTTAGTATCACATGAGAAGCTTAGCGTCTAACTAAGATAAAAACACCTTCCATCTATGTCAAACTTCAGCGCGTGAAAAGAATTAACGATATTCTTTATCCCATCGATCCAAATAGGTCTTGGATTTAATGTTTTTTCTTCGCCTAGATGGTATTCTAGGCGTCTGGAATTAACCTCATCTTCCTATCACTTGGATTATATAAATATCAATTATTAATACATTTATCTCACAATTTTCCATATATAATTTTGACTCAAATGGGGCGATTGAACTTCGCAATGGTGGTTTTTATGTTCTTCGAGGAAGCTTCGTTTTTAATCAACTTAATCTATTTTTCTGATACTCAGCGCAATAATACTTGTCGAAAAACAAAAGAGTTATTTAGCTTTTGATTTCCGAGATTCCCGGCAGTGCCGCTCAGTTCGAGCATGATATTTGTTTAACTACCCTGGAGCCCATACTCCCTGCCCATCCATTTAAGAGAGGTCTTCAACGCAGGAGTTACAAAATTGTAAAATTTAAAGATTATAGAACCCTTCCAATATAATTACTGCTACCCCACTGTGTTGGTAAAGAAGTCAGAAGGGTCATATAGACTGTGCGTCGATTTTCGGAAACTTAATTCGGCGACCTTGTTCGATGCTGAGCCTATCTCCCCTTGATAGACCAAAGCCTCCACCTCTTTGAAGAGGTCAATTACATTACAGAATTGGACCTATATAGGGTTTATTATACAATTCCCCTTAAAGAAGATGTAAAGAGATACATGGCTTTGTCCACAGACAAAGGCCTAATGCAGTTATGCCGTCTCCTGTTCGGCTTGGTGACGGCCTGTAGGAATTACAATCGTATGATGCGAAAAATATTAGACGGGTGGCAAACGTGACTTTTTATTTCGATAACATTTACGTTGAAATTCGCGAATGGGACCATCATGTGATCGCCCCCCGGGCCCTGCTGCGTCGCCTGCGCGAGCACAGACTCCCAATCGGCCCGAGCAAGTGCCATTTTTCTTATATTACGATTGACTACCTTGGCTTTCAAGGTTTATTATCAAATTCCCCTTAAAGAAGGTGTAAAGAGATACACGGCTTTGTCCACAGATAAAGGCTTAATGCAGTTCTGCCGTCTCCTGTTCAGCTTGGTGACGGCCTGTAGGAATTACAATCGTATGATGCGAAAAATATTAGACGGGTGGCAAACGTGACTTTTTATTTCGATAACATTTACGTTGAAATTCGCGAATGGGACCATCATGTGATTGCCCCCCCGGACCCTGCTGCGTCGCCTGCGCGAGCACAGACACCCAATCGGCCCGAGCAAGTGCCATTTTGCTTATATTACGATTGACTAGCTTGGCTTTCACATTGAGAACAACCAATTGACACCCAAAGAGGTCAAAATCCGCGCCATTTTGGAAATGCACTGTCCATTCAATAAGAAGCAGCTGAGATCCTTCATGGGATCTGCTTCTTTTTCCCGCCGCTTTGTCCCCCATTTCGCTTCTTTCTCGGCCCTTTGTGTGACTTGTTGATAAAGAAGTCCCCGAAACACCTTGTTTGGTCCCCATTAGCTCTCTCCCACTTAGAACAACTGAAAGTAAAATTAGCTTCCGCAAATATCCTCCGGCTCCCCAACCCAAAGAATACGTTTGGTATCAGAACCGATGCCAGTAATGAAGGGTTAGGATGCGTCTCACTAGAGTATAGCGATGATGCAGATAGTTACCCCGTCGCCTACGCGAGTCGTCATTGAAAAGGAGGCTTTAGCCAGTATATGGTCCATACAGAAGTTTAGAATGTATTTATTAGGTAAATAGTTCCTTGTAGAGACGGATCACAAGCCACTCGCATATTTGCGAAATGTTAAAAGCAACAATGGTCGCCTTATGCGCTTGGAATTTATACCTCCAGGAGTATGAATTTAAAATCAATTATATAAAAGGATCCGAGAAATGTGTTGCGGTTGGCTTGAGTAGGTACCCATAAGCCCCGTCGAAACCACGCGGTCAGTCAATGTGAGCGAGGACCGTAGGAACACTCAGCATATCAAACTGCTTTCCGCGATAAGCGAGGGATTGCAATCGCAAACGCGCGCTTCTGTCGCCTCCCGATGCGTTATCCAGAAACCTCCGCGGGAGTACTTCGCATCCCTCAAGCGCCCTGTTGGTCCTTGGCGGTGGCCTTAACGGTTCCGGCTTGTCCCTATATATTGTTGGTCTCAATTGGGCATCAACAGTATAGGCCTGCCTTTTACAACGAAACACGTCATTCTCGAACGCGCTTCCCTTTCTCTACGAACCGAAGGCTAGAATTATACCGAAGAATCTGAGCCCCATTTGATTGGCCCGTACTTGGTTTCAGTACATTTCTTTTGGCACGAATACTCCCTCCAGTTAGTGTTACTACTAGAGGTTAAACTCCCCGTGGTTAAAGTCCCTCGAATAATCATCCGATCTCTGTTTCATCTCTTAAAGCCCCAAACCCAAGCTAGGTTGAGACAAATCATCTGTGGTTATCTTGCCAGTTATTTCTGTGTGCGTATGTACAGAGACTCGTATCGCCTATCGACCCCCCTTCCTTCCCGTAGAACTCACTCCGAGTAGCTCTGTTAGTTCGGTTATTGAATACATCGAGTATCCATTGCCATTATTCTATTTAATTTATTTATTTTGTATAACTCTGTAAATATTAAAGAATATTTTGTTCCTACTTTTTCATAAGCCTCATAACCCGCAGCCTTCATTAGTTTAATATCGGGTAACTGCACTTAATCTTTTGTATTTAAATCCTTCGCACTAGAGGTTAAACTCCCCGTGGTTAAAGTCCCTCGAATAATCATCCGATCCCTGTTTCATCTCTTAAAGCCTCAAACCCAAGCTAGGCTGAGACGAATCATCAGTAGCTACCTTGCCAGTCATCCCTGTGTGCGTATGTACAAAATCTCATGTCGTCTCTCGACCTCCCCCCCCCCCTTCCCGTAGAACTCACTCCGAGTAGCTCTGTTAGTTCTGTTATTGAATACATCGAGTATCATTGCCATTATTCTATTTAATTTATTTATTGTGTATAACTCTTAAATATTAAAGTATATTTTGTTCCTACTTTTTCATAAGCTTTATAGCCTGTAGCCTTCCTTAGTCTAATATCGGCCAACTTCACTCAATCTTTTGTATCTAAATCCTTCGCACTAGTCCAGGGAAGTTAGACCTCAACTCCCCCCCTTTCTATCCATCCCATCTCTGTCGTGACCAGAGTTAAGTTAAGGTCACTCTTTGACCTTGAACGTCCAAGCATATTGTGTATAAGTGGCATATATGTGGGGATCATTCTACGACAAATATAGTTTTTTAATGAACAGCTGTCAAAGTAGCATATTCTTTCATCTAATAGAGCTAGGTACCTTCTAACCATCTTCACTATCATAACTTCACCACTTTTTTTACCATTCTTCGAAAACTTTGTGAGATTGCTGCCCTTGTTATTTTTTGCCCCTTTTTTAATTAAAAATCCTTTATATAATCAAACAATTAGTGTAGTTTTATTGAATGAATAAAACAGATACAATTGCGGGGAATAAATACATTAAAGTCAAACTATCAAGTGAAACTCGAAGTTTTCCCTTAGGGAATCATTTCGTAATAGCAGTACTTAATCTTCCATTGGAGTACTTTATAGAGCACAATCAGAAGAATGTTAATCACAAGCACATTGTTCAATGGCTTAAATTTCTTGAAATGATTGGTTTACATAATAGTGCCAATTACACTGTTAAAAGAATTTGTGCAACGAAGAGAATATTGGCTCATTTTGGAGGCCTGTTTCAATGTTTTAAAAGTTTTTTTGGGGAGGGATTCATCTTAAAAATTGGCCAACTAATTTTAGATACTCGAATACTGTTGGTCATGAAGCGATTCAGAATACGTTTAATCTATTAACCGAAAAGAACAAATCAGTATTTTGATAATGTATAATCTATTAAGCAAAGGGAGATTAGAGTATGCATGAAATTTTTAAAATTTATTTTAAAAATTATAATAGTAGAAACTTTCAATGATTTGTTTTTAATATTTATAATTCTTGATCTTTGTGTGCGTGAAAATAAAAAAAAAACAACTGTTCATAACTCATGTAAAATTGATCTTTAGTGTGTGTAGCTGTGGTATTATTATTCATAAATTGCTGTGGAATTAATTATTACTCCTATAGTGATGAGGAAATAATCTTTCCTGAAATTCTCTTTTGTGTTCAATTATGAATAAATTATCTGAGCTTGAATCAGATTATATTTACGCAGGTGTAAATTAGATTCTTATAGTTCTCTCCTGACGGAGAAATTGCATTTCAATCAACGTAATTTAATTAAGAAACAAAAAAAACAAATTATTTTTATCGCCATTGATTGCAGATGTCAAGGTTGGCTTCATAAATCCACAAGATATCACGGTTTGGACCGAGGTTTTTAAGGGAGAAAGGGTTTGGTCGAGCTTAACTCGATGTAAGCACATTGCAGCGGAGCCATCTAAGTAAGGATGACAAGTGAATTGAACCAAAAGGGATTTAGTGGACGCGAATCGCTTTTATGAACGAATACAGTCTAGAAATTGAATGAACCCTTGAATATAGTTAAGGAGATTGTGGTGAGGAATTTAATACAGGGGGTTTCCAATACTTATTTTTGCATGTTTAGGTTAAGTAGTTTAATAAGAGACACGTTTCGTATTAGATCTTATGTTGTTGCTATTTGCCATCAGGCTTAGCCACTTGGAAGTTAAGGTTTGATCACACGGTAAAAAACTACAAACAAATATGGGCTTGATATAGTTAAAGAACCCTAAATTCTGGGGCCCTGAGAGTTTCAACGTAATCAGGATCATGTACGTAAAAAGAAGCACACAAACGCCAAAGTATAAGGAATCTGAGTGAGTCACTTAAAAGTTATAATTATGCTTTTCGATCTCTTCGCATTCCCGGAACAGGAATGGTAGGAAAGGAAAACATTTCGGAATATGATTTTATAGATCTTTTAAATACTAGCGGGGTATAAAGACTATACCAGGGTGGGTGAGAAGATTTTTTTATGAAACTATAAAATACCTAAGGGCATGAAGTATATACCAGTATCCTAAATAATCGGGATTATTATAATGGGAAATCAATTTGGGGATTTGAAATTCAACCATCCTGCGAATTTAGAGGATGGAGAAGGAGGATTAAGTCTATGCAGAGGCCCCATGAATTCCCGCTAGTACAAATCAAGAACAACCACTGATTAAAATTTAAAGTTAATTAATTTATATAAAATAAAATAACTTAAAAAAATAGAGATTTATCAAAACTTTGAATTGTAATAAATGGGGAAAATCAGATAACAGATACGATAAAATGAACCGGACAGAAAAATGATACGAAAGTAACTGAAAGAAAATAGAGAATATCAAAAACTACTCTGTAAAAAATACATAAATTTCAAATGACTTTACAGAGATATTAGTAAAGGTAAAAGTCATAATAATAAAGTAAAGGGAGACGAAATGACAATGACATTTCGATGTGATCCTATATGCAAAAGTAGACGAATAGAAGTGAATCGGCCTGTTGTGTTTTTTGCTACAACAATGTCCTACTACACCAATCATCTGCTACATTTACAATCGACTGTTACCAAAATGAATTTCTGCTCTCTTGAATTAGTTCATTTTGGTTAGGGAAGGAAAAATTCAAAGTTTTATACTATCAAGTTAGCTTTAGAAATCCATGGTATTTGTCGGAAATAAATAGTACTTAATGCATTTTACTATTATATATTTATATCTAAAAAAAAAACAGAATCACGACCGACTAAGGACAAAATTAAATAAAACAATTTTGGAAATAAATATATGCGTTCTCTAAACTAAGTTTGCGAAAGGCTAGTTTGTCCAGCAGTCACCTAATTTAGAACCAGATATTAACCGATCATTTTTTTGTTTGACAGAATATATTTTTTTGTCAATTAAAGAAACGGTTTTCAGCAATTTTGATATCTCGATGATGAAGAGACAGTGAAGTAATAGCAATCACTCAAAGAAATAGCATATTTTCTACTGTGCGGCTCATGATGAAAATCCTTGATCAGGTATTTCCGCTCTATTTGAAAGAAAGGGAAACATTAATTCATTTAACTAAACGGAATAAAAATAATTGTAGGAAATACTTATAGTTAACTCCCCTTTCTGATATCCAAAGGTTCTCAATCCAACGATTCCATCCCATTAAATTTCCATCTTTGAAGAAATCCACGCATTCCATTTTGTTTCAGAACTTTCAAACGTGGAATCTATTTCCACCCTAAGACAAGGAAATAATGCACAAAAATATGCAGTTATAGTTGCATACACGCAGACATACATACAAGCCAAGTTTAAAAATTTAACCAAGAGTCTATTCCACGTTTTGAAAACCACTTCCCCAGCCCACGCCATAACACTGATGGCCATCCACTGTTATTGTTTCAGTTGAGCATAAGAGTTCATCGGGGCATTAAAAAAAACAAAGTTGCGTCTTGAAAATTATATATAAGTGGGCGAAAAAAGTGCATTAAAAGTAATTAACATGTTATAAAGCAAACGAGAGTATGATATAAACGAGTTCTTTTATTTCTCTCCTCTGTTCCATTTGACCTCAAATCTTTCTTCCTTTGACCTTATGAACGAATACAATGGAAGGGGCTCTTAATTATAGCATATCTGAACGTGTTGCCTGTTTTTCGAGCTCTGTTGCAGGTGTGTTTAGCTCAAATTTAAGATATAAAAATCAATTCTCTTTTTTTGTTCAGTGATTAATTTAATTTACTGTGGAAAGCGAAAACTGATAAAAACCAGATAAGTATATTATCGATAAATCAGCAAAAATAGAGTGGGAAGGAAGCGAATCGCAACAGTATAAAGATAATTTAATTTTCCTTGTAACAAAATAGGCTTGTTTTCTCAACTTGAATTCCTCCGCCGAGAAATTGGCTGTTACAACAAAATAGGGTATTAACCTTTAACTCGAAGTTTCGACACCCCTTCCCCAGGTTTCAAATGTCATCAACTTGCGTAAGTGAAGAACACTACACAATGAAATAAAATAGAATAAATATTTTATTTTGTCATCTTATATTTATTGAAAGATAGACAAAAATACCGATAAGGAAGATCTCTGATAAGGATATTGTTAGCCAGTGGCTCCATGTGACGAATGCACCATCACCATGACAGCCTTAATATGACTACTAATTTATCATTTTTATTATCATTAATTTTTGTCAATATATAAATAGCAAAAAGCGTTTAAATATATTTTAAAGGAAATGTAAATATCACCAATAATACAGCGGGTGTTTGTTTTGCTCTGCCCTTCTACATCCATTTTTGAGATGATTTTCCATTCTAACATTGGAATATTCAAAGTTAAACGCTTGTACAATGATTTCTTTGTCATACATTTCAATAAATACTCCGCCCATCGCAAGGTACAACAATATGCAGGTGTGGTGGCATGAAAATGATTATATTGAAATATTAAAAGCAATTTTCAAAATGTTAAACATCGCATTTCTGTGAGTCTATGTATGGAGGCGAGCAGAGCAAGTGCTTCTCGCGTTGTTGGTTATTTATGTCGATTTATTTTTGAGTGAATGTTTAAACTTTCCATGTATGTATGCGCGTAAACATGATTTTGCTGTAATACCGCGTATGGAATTTTAGTGAGAGATGTAGTAGTGGTTGTTAAACCATTTGAAAAAATAGACTGATAAAAGGAAGCTGCGGTAGGGAACCTTTTATATTTAAAAAAAAACAAACACCAATGAGCGAATTTGCACCCTAAACTTTGTGGAAAGGGTTGCAGAGAACATCTTAGAACCTAAATACTATGATTAGAAGAGGGTATTTTAAACATAATGGGATATATTTGTGTAAAAACCCCATTTAATCACACTATGAACTTAAAGCTACCAATGGGATATTGTGATACGAACAAATAAGGAAATAGTGTAAGGATGGAACAAAAAGTGCGAAACCTTTGATGGTGACCTTAAGTGAGACTCGGTCGTCGTCTGAGCATAGGCAGATCAAGAATCTGAGGGAAGACAGAGAAGAACTAGATAAACATTTAAAGGAAGCCGTCCTTGACGGAGACGTTTCTTGAGAACAAAGAGAGAAGAAAATATAAAGAAATAAAGAAAAATAGTGAAATAAGCACTATATAATACCCTGCAGTATTCGATTTTGTTTACATCTTTATTTAATCTTTTATTTGTTCTGGTTATTCTTCTTGTGTTTCGTAGATTAGGTTAGATGTTAAGGATTTATTGGTTTTATTAGACGATTAAGAGTTGTATTTTGTAGTTTAGTTATGCTGTTTGGGGTTTTGCATTTTTGTAGACGCTGAAAAGTTGTATGATGTGTTAATGAGTATGGATGTTGTTAATATTTTAAATTTGTTAGATGATAATGATAGAGTTTTTAATTAACACCCACCTACGCTCAACTCACCGCACTTTTCAGATCATCTGCTAAAGGAGGCAACGAAATACTTGGAAAATCACTACGAAGCAAATTGTGGGTATTTATCGCGTGGTTTTTAAGACTAAATAAGTTTTACTTTTGCTTTTCAGTAATTGATGAACTCGCTCACCTTTAGCACAGCTGGGCTTTAAAGTTTATAACTTTCATTTTTGGCTTGAATTCAACTTCATAGTTTGCCTTTGATATTTAAAGTGTCTCCAAAATTCTATTATACAAATTGCTATCTCTAAAATCAATCAAGCTAAAATGAAATTGGCAACCCAAAACATACACCTTAAAATTCGCTACCTCGAAACCTATCCCTGAACATAGCCATGTTGAAATCTATCCCGGAACATAAGCCAACTCGATACATATCCCTGAATATAAGCGACTCCGAAACACATCCAAAACCTCAGCGAAGGCCGATTTTCCGACAACAAGCATTTGTTGATTCGCGAATCGAATCTCATTTTTTACAAATACTTAGTAAAGCTGCTTACTGTGAAGCTATCCGGAGAGCCTAGTAGAATTCACCCGCTTTATAAGAAAACGAGATCAATAATACTGCTCAATAAGAAAGTCAAACACAAAATGAGGTCTTAAAAACCATCATTGCTCCCGCCCATCGACCAACGTGGAAACTCGCTCTAGCTGTCTACCATGCATTAATTTCGCATTAACTATGCCCGCCACTTGGCACCGACAATATTAGGGTATCATGAGGAAACTGGTTTGAAGAATAACTCAGAGCAGAATCATGTGTCAGAAATTTTCGGGTATGGGACTTAACTGCCACTTTCAGGTGAGGGAGCAATCCTCACACTCGAGTGTCCGACCAGGACCATAGATGGAAGCAACCCATTGCTTTGAAAGTTAAAAGCAGTTATGATGTAAGAAACCCGAGAGGCGGTAGAAGTTGATTCGGCCACTACTTTCATAAAGTGCACCATAATTCCTTCCTCTTGAAGAGCCAGTGGCAACCCCACTTACCTCAACATTCAATTCGCGGAAGATTTCAGCTAGATAATTCAGTGTCCTTGGCGTGACGCGACTATGCAAGCTCGTATGACGTCAGGATAAATCTAAACATTAAACACATCGGAGGCCAAATGGAAAATAAGAACAAACCAACAGAAATTCAAGATGGTTCCTATTGGAAGGAGAATATTTTTAGATGTCAGGGAAGGGGGATGGGCGCTATCCTTACAACACTGACTGCAATGTAATTGGGATGGAGATTACTTCATCCGAATACAGTAAGCACGTCTCTGATTAAATTTCGAAAGCCTCGGTCACAGTCAGAACTCTATACATGCTCATAAACTTCCGAGAAAGCAATAAAAAGAAGATCTACAATGCATTTGTAAAATCTGCGCTGTTCTATCCAGATTCCGCTCACTCCTGTGCCTCAAGAACACAAAAGAGGAGACTAAAGGTTGTGCAGAACAAATGCGTGTACCTAATTACAGGTACACGAAGGCAAGAAGGATGAAGCAAAAAGAGCTGTACAAGGAGGCGGGGATAAGTCATATTAATTTAGTCATTGAAGAACGGATTAGGGATATGCAGGATATGGTTAATCCGAATTAGTTGAGAAAATCATCCAAATGATTAACCAGAACATAAGAGCCAGATGTCATCCATGATTCCCAAGTTCCTTTAGCCTTCTGGCCGACGGAAACGAAGTGTCGTTCTACGAATGATGAAATAACACCGTGTAGGGAAATCGTCCCCTTCCCCCCCCCCCTCGTTCACTCTTGGCGGAGTCACAAAGCGGTTACCGCAAAGACATCCGGCCCAGGCCTCGGCGGGCCAAACGCGTGACCGCAGCACTGCACCACTCGGTGCCATGAGAGACCCTAAAGGTCAAAATGCAAGATCTCTCCCAGGAGAGTGAGATCCAGTTTCACGTCAAATAAGAAATTGGAGACGTATTTCTCCCAAGCTCGAAGGCTAACGAGGAGCCGATGTACGACTCAGTGGGAAAAACCGTTGGACAAAAGAACTCTCCTGGGGCCGTCCTCAATCCCCTTCCCCCATTACCACTCCCCTAGTGGGGTGACGAGGTATAAATGAGGAACTCTGAGGAAAATCAGTGTAATATACGTCAGTCTCTAGGTGACGAAGTCTTCGGATCAAACCGAACTACCGAGACTGGAGAGGTAGTGTACTTAGCTCGCCAGACCAAGAAGTACCCTGCAAGAAAGGCAGGGCTACCTACCTTAAGGGGCTAAGAAGAAACTCATCATCGAGCTAGTCCAGGGTTATCAAACCAAACGATAAGTTAACTTTGTTAAGTTCAACTTACTCTCGCCAGAGAGACTTCTCATATCCTGGTGCACCTTAAACATCAGGGGTATTCCTTGTCCTTTAGAAATTAAGAAAAGAAGAAGGAAAAGGCTCCCGCCCTCGAGCCCGTTACTCGGTGGGCACACCGAACTCCTAAGTTAACTTGGTAAGGAACCAAGTTCAAATTATTCTCGCCAGAGAAACCCCCCCTCCGTTATCCTCGCCCTTAAAGAAGACCCTCCCCGAGTTCAGTCCTCGTCCATAAGGAAATAAGTAACGAAGGAGAAAAGCTCCTCTTCAAGCTCGTTACTCGGTGGTCACACCGCACTCCAAGTTAACTTGATTTAAGAACCAAGTTCGACTCACTCTCGCCAGAGAAACCACGAATGCCTAGGTGTTGCATAAACCACTGGATTTGTTCTCGTCCTCGAAGAACCCTCCCCCCCCCGGAAGAACGTGTGGACCTCCCAGCTGCCACCCTCGCCAAAACAACCGTGTGATCTCGCCCAGCTACATCTGGCAAGTCGGCACGCGTCGTGAGTCAATAACATTTCTGAGGCCCTTTAAACTCCAGATGAGTCCGTAAGCCTAATTCTTATATTATTGTTGTGTGTAGAGAAATTAAATAATTTTTGTGAGTAAACTAATTTAATTAATTCTAGTTTATGATAATATTCAGAGTATTGCTGTAGTTAATGGTTAGATGTTGTGCATTCAATGGTTAAAGTTAAAATATAAGTTTATTTTGGGAATTAGTGTTGTTTCTCTTATATCCTTACGTGTTTCGGAACGGCTCTGTTCGTTAAGATATTCAGATATCAATATATATTAGACACTCTTAGCACTCTTAGAATAGAACAAAAAGGAGGGGGGGAGGAATTCTACGACACACCGGAAAAGTAAACAAATATCTATTACCTACTAATGAAACAATCAACAAACTGGAAAATTAACCAAATATGACCAAAAAATTACCTGTTATGTCTCAAAAATACCGATTATGACCAGAGAAGAAAGAAGAAAGAAAACGACAAAAACACAAAAACCAGAATTATACCACAGAATATATTAAATACAAAAATACTAAGTATTAAAATAGTATTAAATTAACTATATCATAAAACAACAACAAATACTAAACACAAAAAAGTTTTAAGAAAATGGGCCATAACGCCATATAAAGATAAAATAAGAACAACAACCAAAGATATACAAGAACACCGAAACGATTAAAGCGATAATCCTGATCACCAGGCGACTTGCATCCGTTCGCAAATCTCTTACACCACCTTATCTTTTCACCACTTTATTTCATTTTGTCTATGCCACACATGCTTTGTTCTCCTTCACACACGCACGTACACACACTTACATTAATTCGTAATTTGAACCTCAGCCCCAATGACTCCTCAGAATTCTTCGGAGAATCTTACCGGCAATTACATTATCGATACCAGGTAAAGGTTTATCGGAAGTCGAAACCTAGCTGAAAAACGTCAACTGGATTTCTCTTTGCCTAAACTAGTTGTTAAAAAGGAGAAATACAGTACGGTGAACTAGTCACCAATTATTTCATACCATCATTTTTCACCTTTCTTACTAGTAACCCCAATCGGCTATGTCGCTATTTGTGAAAGCTAAGAGAACATTAAGATACTCACAAAGGAGACGGAGACAAGAGCGATGAAAGAGATAAACCTGCTATCCAGTACCACCACAAATACAAGTTCACAGAAGTATAATCTGTCGCAGGCTTGACTCCTGGATCGCCCAGCACTCCAAAGAAGAAATCGCAGAGGAAATTATGCGAAACCAAATACGGGAGAAAGTGGAAGAGATCATTAAGTTTCCGAAATAAAAGAAATAATTCAAACTACCAGCACGTCTTTAAAGTCATCTTTAGCAAAACAAACATGCTACGAAATGTCTAATGACCGGGCTGCTCCTATTTAATGCTAAAATAAGTGGAGAGGAAATCGAAAGAGAGGAGTTTACACCCCCTTTAGGTCTGCTTATGCTGCTACAACATGAAGAAACACGCCTCTAAAGACTGCAAGGAACAGGAGATGACTGTTCAAAATGCAGTGGCAAAGGTCACGGGGTGGCGCAAATACACCTACCAGTTTGCCCAGTTGAGAATGTCAAAACTGCTGCCAAAATCATGGTGTAATGGTTATGTGTTGCCCCATGCAAAAATAGATTTGGGAGTAAATAAACAAGACGAAGTAAGGAGTAAAAACACATCATACATAGAAGAAGCAAAAACGGCACACGTTAGATTACCAGCAGAATAATTACCTGAAGCTGAAAAACGCAAACTCTACGAAAATTCTCACATGCATTCTTTATGCACAAGTAATAAGCCTCACCGATCCTTCAACTTTCTATAAGGAATTAAATCAAATGCTAAAGAAAAGAAAAATGGGATGAGTGAAATGTGTTTCCCGGACAACCACCCCTCGAGAGATGTCTTGCAACATTAATTTCAAACCAACCCTCTTCAGAAGCACTCTCCACTGCAACTCCAGCTGAAGAAGCACGACAATGACTCAAACGGTCCCCCAGAAAGGATCCAAGAGTGGATGCTATGAGGCTAAAGAAAAAGCAAGCCAGAAAAGCTTCTAAAAAAAACAAAAGAGATGACAGCTCTAGCTCTTCGTCATATTTAACAAGGAGAAGACCAAAAATAGGAGTCCTCAAAAATCTCCGAAAGATCAACCGAACAGAATAAAGAAACCCAAATGAACTTACAATTACGATGGGAACGAGATCGATCTAAAAATATACCACTCAAAACAGGTGACGTTCCATGAGAACTCGACAAATTCGGAGCTCGAGCAGACACCAAGAATTAGAAATTGAAGATGCTGTGCACACGTAGATGATCCAACTCTACAAGGACTGTTGCGTCACAATAAGTGCCGTAGAGTTTAAGAAGATCCGCAACGGAAAATCCCGACTAAAAAGTAACAACTATAACGGAAGGAAACAAACATACTAATAAGAAAACAGGGAGAACACGAACAGCACACTTAAAATAATGATACTAAACCTGGGTGGATGGGAGGAAAAATCTATTGTATATGGAAACATATTGCGAGCAGTAGATCCAGACATTATTATCATCACTGAACACAGACTAAACATCCGCAAAAACACATAAAATTACCAAACTACATAATCATTAAAAAGAACCACATCCAAGAAAGCACGATGGCGGAGCCACTGCCAACTGAAAAAAACAACATCCAATTCAAAAAGCTACAAGAGATAGTTCGGTTCTTTACTGTGGCAGTGACATACTAGCTGCCCAGCATATCCGTCGCCCCTACCTGCCGATTGACAAGTTCCTTACCCTGTTCAGGCACGGGAAACTGACGTTGCTAGGTAGTGGCATAAACGCCAACTGCAAAGCGACTGGTTAGGGTAACAACGACAGGAGGGGAAGAAACCTAGAACTATTGCTCGAAAGAAACATGCTCCAGAGGATATGATCAGAATTTCCGACCTTACTAAGACACTGATCGGTAACTACTCAGGACATAGTGCTGGTGAGCACAAACTTCCACGTCAACATAAACAACGAACCAGGACCTGTGTTCTCGAGCAATTACTAAGAACCATCTCACTTGCGCCAATGCTCAAGCCCATCCCGCCTAGAAAATGTTATGCGCAAGCTAATTTGGAGCTCTACAAAGAGATGCTCAGCACCAGGGGTAGAAAATCGGATCGAAATCGAAACCGAACTCGAAAACTGATAAAATTTCTTCCTTTTCACTTTGGCAGGTATTAAATATACATTAGGGGCTCAAATGATTTAAATTCAGAAATGGACAGTGTGGATTTAAAAACAGAGATCGAAAATGTTGGAAGCTAAAAGATCATTAAGCGTTTATTGCTTTTTTTTCGAGGATATGTTATCTTCTTTCACTTTTTGCTATTAAATATTCATTATGGGGTCAACGGGATGGAGGATCATTAAGAATTTATTGCTTTGTTTTCGAATATAATATATTAACGACTTTCACGGAACTTCCTCGAAACCATTTGTATAATTTACTCACATTTACTGTACAAGCGTGGGTGCAACATTCAGCTTTCTCCTCATGTATGGATCACGTTGAAAGAAATAAAGTCCTCATTAGAAGCCACTAAAAAGGCTACTGTGCTACAAAAAACAGAAAATCTCCGACCTGGGTATTTTTTCAAAGTCTGGTTTACTTGAGGAGTGAACTGGAAAAAAAGGAGACCTCTTTGTCAATGAGTATATTGAACTCCATGAAAATATGGAAAAAGTTCTTCTTGAAAGTAACCCTTTTCTAGCAAGCCTATATTTGGACCCTAGACTCAATGACCTACTGGTGGACAACAGGCAGATGCTGTCACTCACCTGCTGAAATTGTATCATAAGGCCAACTATTTTGACAAAAATGCCAAGCAAGACGTCTCCATCCCAAGATCTCCAAATGCAGAAATTAATGCAAATTCCTCTTCAGGAAGCGATGAATTTAAAAAATCTGCAGAACAAATGAGGCAAACAAGTACTTGTAAGGTAAATTTTGGTATTAAATATGTCTTAACATCTTTCCCCCAAATAGGTAGTTCCAGTTGAAACTGACATAATAAAAATTGAAATTGAAAAAAAAATGAAATTTCAGTGCAAACTGAAATCGAAATCGAAACCGATTTTTTTTCACAAAAATTGGTTTCGATTTCGGTTTGCAGAAAAATTTTAATTTCCCTTTTTTTTATTTAAGTAGCCGACAAGAGATGGGTCGCCATGATCTCGCATAAAATGCTCTGAAAACCTAGGTGGACGGAGGGGATGAGGAAATCGCTTGGCAACATAGAACAATCTATGAGCAAGTCGACAGGACAGTACTTACCCAGAAAGAAGCCCGGATGCCCCATCTAAGTGAAGAGCTAAAATAATTAACCCGTGAACAACAAAGGGATATCTGGAATAATATTATCGGTAGGCTGTACAGAAAAAGCAATCCCCCAAAGTTTTGGCTAAACATCTGAAAACTAAGGGAGTTGCATATGAAAGCAAATATAGAAATCAAAGCCGGAGACTAATTCATAGAGGCCCCAGAAACTCGAGAGAAGATTAAGGAAAAACTCAAAGAGATTTTTGCATTAGAAAAACGAAAACTTCGACCAGGATTTCGAAGACCAACTAACTACTCGACGACCTCGGCATGATCGTACGAGGGGCGGTCAATAAGTTTTGCGAATCGGTAGAGCAAAACAGAGGCAGGGGAATGGCTGTTTGTGGGGGTGTTAGGACAAGTTATGACAAGTCAGGACTTGCAGCCGCACGCTCCTGCCTCGTCTATTTAAGAAGCAGTAGCTGATCGCAGATCGTCAGTCACAAATTTTTCAACGATGGAGAAGGTTGAGCACCGCGCAGTGATCAAATATTTGACCAAGTAAGGCAAGAATGCAAAAGAGATCCATGAACGCATGGTTGCAGTGTATACCGACACCGCCCCTTCCTATGCAACCATTGCTCGCTGGAATAGGGAGTTCCGCCATGGTCGTGAGTCCCTTGAAGATGACCCCCGTCCAGGACGCCCGTCAGACATGACCAACGAGGGCAATGTGGCCCGTGTAGAGAGGATGATCCTCGAAAATAGACGGGTGAAGGTCGAAGAAATCGAGCGAGAACTTGGAATATCACATGGAAGTGTTATCAACATCATCCACGACAATTTGGCCATGAACAAGGTCTCTGCCCGTTGGGTCCCTAGAAACCTCACGCCCTATGATCGACTTCAACGTCGTGAAAGTTTACAAGGCCAGAGTTGCACAAGCTTCCCTGCGCGGGTGCGGATTTGAGGAGCTTAACCATCCCCCCTATAGTCCAGATGTGGCCCCTAGCGACTACTTTTTATTCTGCCAGCTCAAGGCTGCACTGCGTGGACGCCGGTTTGGGGACGATGAGGATGTCCAGCTCGCCGTCCAAGAGTGGATTGAACAGCAGTCGGGAGATTTCTGGTTGTCGGGAACTCAAAGCCTTAGGGACAAGTGGCGCAAGTGCATTGAAGTCGAGGGTAGTTATATTGAAAAATAGTAAAACACTTTTTCCCATATCTCGTTTCCTTATATCCAAATTGCAAAACTTATTGACTGCCCCTTGTACATAGGACCCATCCACATCCACAAGTGTCTTAAGAAAGAGATATGGTTAAAAATGGGTGCCCTATTACGTTTGGAAAGAACATGACCACCATAAGGTCTTTAAAACTGAGGGCGCCGTCTAATGTGGGCTGACAAAAAATAACCTATTGAACACCCCGCGAAAAATTGTTCAAGGCTAGGTCAATACCATGAATAATGACTGAACATAGGCTACTTCCCGGACGGGTATAAGATGACTAAAATCATATTTATCCCAAAAGGTTACAAGCTCCCAGAGCAGTCGGTTAACTTTCGCCCAATTTATCTTCTGAAGATACTGGGTGAGATTTCTAGAAAATCATAGCTGAAAGGTTACAAGATCAAACGCGCAAGTTAGAAGCTCACAACTCACAACAACATGGGTTCCGTAGGAAGAGGGGCACGGGAGGCGCTCCTAACTGAGAAGATCGCATAATGGCCAAGCGAAAGGGAACTACGTGGACATTGTGCTGAAAGGCGTGCAAAAGGCATGCGGCAACGTCTGGCTGGAATGACTTCAGTACAAGATATTGAGCCTCCAGCTAGACCCAATGCTTAAAGTATCCTCTGCGACTTTATTTTGGGCAGAAGGGCGCTTTTCATGATCAAAGAATACAGAGGACCCGAGTTCGAGTCAAAGGCGGCCCCACAATCTGCTTCTCAACTACTGTGCATAGGGACGTAATCTATCTGCAATAATTCGCAGGTGACATCACAAAAATTGTCCCAAGCGAGGACAAGAATACACGGGCACATGCAGCACAAACTAGAGCATAAATTTCAAACAACCAGTACGAGAGGCGAACGGGAATAAGTTCAAGATCATCTGCCAAAGATTAAACCCCTGGGTAGGACAGCAGACGAAAGACGAAATCCAATACGAACTAAAAAAGTCGTTGATGGGCCAAAGTGTCCGATATCATAAAGTTTGAAAACAAGAGAGACAAGACCAAATAAACTCACGTGTTAAAAGTTGTCTTCTCGGAGACTGCACTGGCGTAAAAGGCCAAGGAAGGTGTGCTGCAGCTCTTTAACGTGAGACTAAGCAGCGAGCAGATCGAAAGGCAACAGCTTATTCCCATTTAGATGTGCTTGGCATGCCTCAGAATCAAGCAGCACGCCATTAGGGAGTTTATACAATGAAATAGAGATGACTGGGCACAGTAATCCAATAAATAGGCAGGAACTTGCTGATACCATCAAAACCCTTCAATCAAAGGTGTATAAGTTGGTCAGGAATCACCAAACATGATATTTCTTACGCGACACCGCAAGCGTTTAGGGGAATATCGAATATCATGACCGCTGCGTTAAACACCGGTTAGTTGTCCGATGCCTTCAAAACATGCAAAGGTTATATTTATTCTAAAGGGAAGCAGACCTACCGAGTAGCTCCTGAATTACAGGTTTATATCTCTCCTCAATTTTGCTGGCAAGATCTTCCAAAATATCATAGCCAACAGCCTGCAAAGCCAGCAAACAGAAAACGAAGCGCACAACCACCAACAGAACGGTTTCCAGAAGGGAAGGAGAATCAACAACGCGCTTGCTCTCCTTACATAAAAGTTAGCAAAGTCCAGGGTAAAAGCAAAGTACGTCGACGTGGTCCTCAGAGACGTACAAAAGGCATTTGACAAAATTTGGCTAAGGGGACTACAAAACAAGATTGTAAACCTCCAGCTGAACCCAGTCTATGAAAGGATCCTCTAAGACTACATGATGGATAGGAAGGCCCATAAGGACCGGAATTCAGTCTTGAGGCAGATATCTCACACTTGCACTGTAGATATAACCCCTCTACCATCACCCTACCATCACTAGTAAAAGATACCTAATCTATTTGCAGTTTGCAGACGACATCATGCAGATTGGCACGAATAAATACAATAATGACAGAGTACAGTCTAGAAAGACAGCAGTGGAGATCAAAAACATAAACTTGTTCGAGCGGAAGTTGAATTAAAAGCTTACTTACTTGTTCTTAATTGTAGATGTTATGAAGTTGTGTCTTCAAAGCCATACTGGGGAACCATTCCTCTCGTTCCTTATGTCCTCCTTTATTAGGCTCACTTGGTCGACAACTGAGTTTGATGCTGCACTGCATTTCGAGGTATAGCCAAGGACTGGTCTCATGGACTTAAGGAGAATACAAAGGGTCCAAAACAAGCCTCCTTGATCATTAACCCCACTAAAAGACTGGATCGAGTCACGCAAAGAATATTATACCACAGAGCACAACCAGAACTAATAAAGACATTAATACAATCACATGCAAAAAACTTGGAACAAATTAAAAGAGAAACTACTATAAGTATTCGGAAAGATAATTGCCGCCTGGAATATTGTAGAAATCTGCACATAAAAATACTTTATATGCAACAATAATTCACTCTTGAACTAAAGTAAAGGCTAGAACACCAAATAAATGAATAAATATATATAAATTTGAAACAATAACATTATATATATATAATATATATAAATGAAAAGCAAGAACTGAAATAATATGAAAAAATATTAATTTGTTGAGAAACATGTATGCCAGAAATGCCCTATTTATTGAGCTTTTCATACATCTTTATTCTCCCACTATCCATCTCTTTCAAAACCTCTTTTTCCATCACTATGTACTTGTGCGCTGACACTATGTATACTCGACAGTGGTAACACAGGCAGCAAGCTGTACATCTCACAGGTTAATGCAGAGAGTACAGAATATGGCGTCTCTGCTAATATATGGCTCGCGAAGAATGAACCATATTGGGCAGATAGAACTGCACGAAAGAACAGGGCTGAAGCCATTCAATATGGAAGTTCAGAGGCTAAGGAGAAAAACCTAGGAAAAGTAGAAGGACAGATACTCCTGACATTCCTTAATAATATCGAGATACCAGAACCGAGACAACATATCGTTGTCTCAGGATAACCGAAATATGACAAGAAAAAGACAAAAATCTGTAGTAGAAGTAACAAGAACAGAAGGAAAAGAAGAGATTAACTAATCACAAGAGCGAAATAACTAAAAAATAAGGCAAAAAGCCGCCCTGAAAAAACTAAGAGAGAAAGGAAGCGATTAAATTAAAATATAAAAACATATGAGGCAAATTGCCCAAAACTTAAGTATAGAGTTAAGAAATAAACGAAAAACAACAAGAATTATAAGTTATGAATTTAGCAAAGAATAAATTGAAACGCTTGGAAGCCATGATGGATTTTATATATAGAATATATTTACATAAGATCACTTAACAAAAAGGAACCAGATGATCAACCGTTCGGTCACGTCAACCAGCGGTGGACTCCACTGGAGGTGCTGAAGGCAAAACATTTTAAAAAATGAAGTAAGCAAGTGATGCCCTCTTCACCAGGGCAAATCTAAAGAAAATTCATATTTGTTAACACTCTTACCCATTCTATACTTTTACATCAAATCAAATCAAACCAACTCAAATCCTTAACATAAAACCCACCGAAATCTATTCCTGAACATAAGCCCTCTTTTTTTCCCTTTTGTTCGATAGTAGGATGGAGAGATTCATCAGACACAGGCCCTTCTCCACCATCCCATCTCCCTCTCGAAAGAGGCAGGTGGAGAATGGTCCCTGTTCAACCCTTTATCAAACTTCCTGTCCCTACTTTAAGGGTCCAAGTAGAGCCAGATGGGGAAGGGTCAGATCTAGCTGGTGATGGTAGAGAGGACTGAGAAGGAGGATTAAAAAATAAAGTATGAAAGGGAGCAGGAGAGTTGAAGTTGATATATTTTGACCTTCTTTATATAGCGGAGAACTCCATCGTGTGGACTAATTGATTTTATCGTACATAAATTCCCAACCACGCACCCCTCTAACGCCCGGTTCCTTTCCTATATTTTAGGTTATTCATTCTACCTGTGCAATGTAATACAGGCAGCAGGTTAGCTGTTGTTGTTGTTGGTGGTGGTGGTGCGACGTTTATTTTAGTATTTCGAATGAAGGGGGTTCTTAGGGAACCACATTTTCTTCATACTGTACTTCTCAAGCATTGTACTTAATGTGAATGCCTAGGTTTCTGACTTCCCTATGTTCACAATGTGCGAATATAGGATGCACGTAAGAAATTCCACCGATGTTCCCTGTGGTACTGTTTAGTCATATACGAATCCCTTAACCACTTCAGCACTCAATTTTCATTTAAGCAACTTCAACTGCTCATGTAAAGCCCCAGATCATAGATCTAAAATGACTATATAGGGAGGAAGGAACTTCCCAACACTAAAGTTGAAATTAAAATACAGAAAAAAAAAAAATTTACCAAACTACGTAATCATTCTCTCCAGGTAAAAATAGTTACGTGAAGAAAGAAAAGGAAAAGAACCAAATAAACAACCTGCACCAATAAACCAACAATGCAAGAGGTAACAGCAGCGCTCTTCAGAGAAATCAACGTAGCATTTATCAAATGCATTGATGTGCCTTCTGACTATATCGTCCTCTAACCGAGCAGCTCTGATGGAGAAAAAATATTGTCTTCACCAGGAGCCGATGCATTTACCCAAATCAGGTTAGAGGCAAAGGCACCCCCCCCTAAATAACCTTTAACAAAACAATTGCAGCAGACGCATCGAGAATTGGCTAGGTGCTCAACCAAAAGAGAAAATTAAGGGCGAACTGGAGAGAAGCCAGTCATGGCTCAAGGTAAACGAAGTAGCAAGGTCCCGCGAACACTTGCCCCTTTTTTAAAATCATATAGGAGACGTGAGAGATCGCCAATAGGGCTCTTCAAAAGGGAAGCTTCCTTTACAACATGACAATCCCTACGACCAGCCTGGAACGAGAGAAATTCTGTCATCTACAGATATGATTTCATTACTACCAAATGGAAGATCATACATATTTCCGCCAGCTGCCCAAACAAAGACACTCCAATGCGCTCAGAGTGTGAATCAGTTGGAGACCACACATGGTGCGCATGCACCTCGACCATCAAGAAGTACATAAACTGCAAGAGAAACCATCGTACCTTTGCACTAGCATGTCCAACACCGAAAACGATCACGTCAGATAAAGAAAAGACACAAAGAACGCGAGAAGAAAGAAAAAACAACAACATTTTACACCCAGTCAAAAAAACAATCAGTACCACATGGGAATACACAAATCCCAGACGCTGTCCTTGCCCTCCTGGCTACATTTCATGTTAACAGCATGACACATATCCTGCATTCTCACGTAGTTGACATGGTGAAACCGGGAACATAAGCTAACACTCTTAAATCTATGCTAAAATTCAATGTTTTTTTTCCAAAATTCAATGGAATTTTTTCTTAGAACCTCCAACGATGCGGGAGTGTTTAATATGAAAATAAACACTTCCACTATCCAAGAACTTTCCCAAAATACCTAGACTGAAAAAACACGAACGATGAGGTAACTGCTACAGCCGTGACAAGCGAAGCCCAGACAGCGGCAACGGACGAACCCGAAAACAACGAAATAACTACAGAACTCGAATCTCACTCTGAAGAAAGAAACTACTCTTCTGAGTCCTCAACTGACAACGAGGAAACCACTGCTGATGATCCAAGGCCTGCAGCGAAGATTCATTGCTCATACGGACAGAAACGAGAGGATTCACTATTGGGATGAAAAATTCCACAAAATCAGCGAGGGGCGAGGATTTATAAAAAAAAATAAAAGGGTACACACTCACCCTCATTTCTGAACTCCCCAGAAAAAAAGAAGAAAAATACAAGAACAAACGAAGAAACTAACCTCCCTCATCAGGAATAGGCCTATAAACCCAACCCGTACCCTCGAAACCTTCCATATTAACTTAAGACTAATGGATGGAACCAGAAAAGTCTCACTACAACAAAATCTTTCATGAAATTGACGCTGATGTAATTCTATTATCAAAACATGGAGTTAATACCGACAGTCAAAAAATGAAACTTTGGAACTATGAAGTTATAGTCAAGAACCACTCTTAAGGGCGCTACGGAGGAGTATCATTCGCCATCAAACGAGGTTTTAAAAAAAGTTAAGAGTTCTAAAAATCATACCACGCAATCGAGGTTGAAATGGAAGTGACCAACTTCTTTATAGACACAGGGTGAAAGTCACACGGACGCAATCGATTACCCTTCCTAAACTTTAAGAGTCTTCAACAACAGAAAACCAATCATCCTAATGGGAGATCTTAACGGAAGAATCCAAGAGTCAGGCTAAAGACGACCATTCAACGGCATATGCACGAACTTGGACCCCTAGTCGAAAGGAACATCACGCAACGCATAAGGCCTGAATTCCCCACATTGATGTATTAGCCCAAATCCGACCAAGGAGAAAACTCCAAGAAGAAAACTACCATCGAGCTTACTGGGGCGCCTATAAGATTAAGCTGCTCGCTTATACACTCTCAAACCTCGAAGAGGTAGCTTCGGAGGAAATCGATGCAGAGTCGATATTATTTAAAATGTAGTTTTGCAGGCCGACAGATAGTTCATCTACCTGACGAGCTCCAATACCTTATCGGACGCCAGATGGAGGGAGGAAATGAAGGCCAAAAACAGACAATTTTATGACGTCATACATCGAGTTCGAACCATGAGAACCAACAGGAATCTATACCTTCATCAGCAAAATGAGATTTGGAACAACAAAATAGCAGAAGAGTTTGGCCAACAAGCTCCACCCGAAGATTTCTGAAAAACTGTTAAACAATTACGGGGGCACCCCCAAGATTAAAATTAAGGCGAGACGAAAATGAGCAACATATCGTTAAACCCAGGGTCATTCAAGAATAATTCAGGCAGCAATGGGGGAATATCTTCAATATTAGACCAGAAGAAAACGAGAAATTCGACCAACAACATTAAAAAATTGTAATTAATGAATTCCAGGAGCTCGAGAGGGGGGGGGGAATGTCAATTACGAAGCCCGAACTGGAAGACGTAGTCCATTCTTTCGAGCAACAAGTACTGATTATTCGGGTCTTACCAAAGTTAACTATGTAAAATCTCTCCCTCCACTCTAACATCATTGGGGTTAACAAATGTCCTTGATGCTTGCATGAATACCGGTTACTTCCATGACAGCCTCAAAATAGCCGAAATGAGGTTCATTCCTAAACCTGCTAATCCTCTCAACAGAGACGAAAACTTTCGCCCAAATTCACTTTTAGAAATACGAGGTAAAACATGGGAATAAATTCTAAACTAGAGGCGCTCAAACAGCTATAACAAAGCAGCTTTCAGAATCTAAGACAATTCAGATTCATAAAAAAAGAGGCACCGAAATGGAAATTGCGATTATCCAAGAAAGATTGCAAAGGCAAAATCTGGAGGAGCAAGTATTGACAAAGTTTGTCTTGCTGTGTCCAAAGCATTGATACAGTATGGCAGCACGACAATCAAAGATTTTAAAACGGCCCCACGCTATACTAAATTCACATATGGGATATGCCCCTCCCTCCCTCTACAAATCCCCCCTAAATTTTCAATTAGCCGACGATGTGATACAAATCATTCCTTGCAGGAATCCTTCTCTCTAAGTAAGAATGACGGCTTGAGAAATCGTTAATATCAACGATTACGAGATAAAACGTAAAAACCAAACAATTCACGATAAATTTACCGTCATACGTTTGTTCAGAAGAAAAACTGAGGGTATTAGGATAGAAGAGGGAAGATACCGTTACTGCAATAAAATGGAGGATACTTGACCTCAAGCTCACTTCAACTGGCTACTCGAAACACTCAGAAGAAAGAAATAGTGGGTAAAGGGAAACGTGCGCTAGTAGAGATATTTAGTTTTAGAGAACTGAACATAAATAAAAAAAAGAAGATTATTTTTGCAACTGTTCAATCTACTCTAATATACCCAGATACCAATATGTTAACATCGTCCAGAAATAACATTTTCAAACTAAAAAGAGTGCAAAATAAAACAGTCTTCATCATAACTTGAGGCATAGAAGGAAAAGAGCAAAATAGATGTCAGAAAAATCGAGAATGAGCTGGAGGAAGAACTAAAACACCACTTCAGGCCTACTGGTGAGGAGTAACGCCACAAACTATTTCCCAGTATCTTCAAGACTCTCTGTAAGATGCAATGTGAAGAGGCAATTTTCGCATGAAAATTACCCACAAAACAGAAGTATTAGCAAAGAAAGCCTTGCTAACTAGCGATCATGACAACCAGGAATGTGATAAACCCATGATTCATAGGGAAAATTTAAGTAATAAAATGAATAAATACTTCGTACAATGACCTTAAAAAAATGGATAATTATTCCCTACTATGTATGAACTATAACGATGCTCTTCGCTGTTTTCAAGGTCTAAAATATAATAACTGATTTTTGGTCAGTTTTTCGCGGTGAATCCGAAAATCATGTTCATTTTATCTTATATTTTAGATTATGTTTCTGAGATATAAGCACATGGCAGAAATTCCTATATTCCGATCTATTTGTAAGCAAATGTTCTAATTGGTGCCAAGAGGAGTACAACATACAGAAAAAGCTATTCATGGATGAATGGTTTCTTTAGTGACTTTCGATTGTGCCTAGCAGACACCAAATCCATTTTCAGGCACCAGCAGTAGTCAGCCAGAAGTTGACATCCAAACACCCTTGGCAGCGTTCCTCCATCACACGGATATCTGAGTGAAAGCGCTTAACTTATTCTTCACTGAGGTCTCCACAATTCTCAGGAAAATAGTCCAGATGTGAACGAAGGAAGTGCATTTTCACTGACATGCGCGCACCCAGTTTGCGGAGATTCTCCATTAACTCATCGACCGCTTTCTCATACTGAGGAGTTCTGTGGTTGTTAAAGAAGTTTGCAATGACTGACAAAATGCATGGATACTTTGTTTCCACTTTAAAGGCCTAGGAAGAGTCTAACAACTTTAATATCTGAACAGATCAGTCATTTTTGTTTCTGGTAGTTGAAAGCAGACAACAGACGGTCCATGCTGTTGCAAGTTTTTTTCAATGCAGCTGAGAGTCCAACAGGGATCGATGAAAACCTATTGCCGTTATTATAAAGAACTACATAAGACTTCTGTTAATTGAGTCAATGAAAAGTGTCCATTCCATAGCATCATACATCAGGCCCATTAAGTTGAGCAGGTCAGCAATGTTGTTTTTACAGTAGACCAGTAAAGAGGCTTCATCAAACGGGAAAATTTCCTAAATTCTTTCTCGCGGTCCTGACACCAATAGAATGTTTTCTCTGGTGCCAGCATACGCTTCTCTCGAAGATGTGAACTCAATAGCTGAGCAGATTCTTTGGAAAAGTTCAGGTCTCGTGTCAGGACGTTGAGTTCGGGTTGCATAAATGGTACCGGTTGATCGCCCTCTGCTGGCTTGTATGCATCAAACTCAGCTGTGTCAGTAGTCACACTAGCCTGGAATCTGAACAAGAACCCACGGTAAAATCAGGCTCAGGAACAGGAAGATCGGGGCCATGAGGGACTGGTTTTATAGCAGAAGGAACATTGGGGTATTGAATATGGTACTTGTTCTTGCGATTGATGCATTTCGAATTTGTCATGCAGAAGTAGCAGGCGGTGACATGATCTTTGCCTTCCCTCCACACAATCGGGACACCAAATGGCATACTCTTTCTTTTCTTATTACTCCAATCCTGTAAATTTTCCATACATGTTTTCCAGCAAATATGGGGAGAAAATGGCTTATCCTGGTCTCCTAATTTCACTCCAAAGTAAGCATGATATGCCTTTTTCACAAAATCCGCGATTTTTGCTTAACGGTCTGGAAGAGCGACATGTTCGCACATGTATCAAAACAAATTCGGATGATTCTTACACGTACGATCCATTGTAATGAAAATATAGACCTGAAAAGATGAATATAATAGGTTACGTATGGTTACCCATCACTATATCTGACAAAACAGAAGTTATAAACGGTTGGATGATAGCGCTATTTTGGAATATACGTTCTAATATAAATCGAACATATCTTAGAAACCAAACCTGACCAAAGAAAACTAATTATATTCTTAAATTTGACATGCAAAAGTGATTCTAATTCAGTTGGAAAACCTATGACCTTTGAAAAAAGTTTTGAAACACAGGCCAGTGGGATAAAAACGACCAACCTCACACTATACTCATCAATCAATATTCAAAAGATGAATACACAAAAATAGATACAAAACATACACTTCACCGATCATTGTACCTATCTTTCATCCATTCATACATGACATACTATTAAGCAACATTAATCAAGACATTAGTCTAATCTACAGACACCTTGCATATATATGCACCCCTGTTACTTTCTTCTATTTTCACCGCATTTTTATATACGTGTTTTTTTATATTTATACTCTATACACCTATTACTCTTCACTCACTCTCACTTTACTTTGCTTACCTACTTACCTAAACATAAACAACCCAGAAACCTACACTTGAGTATAAGCTACCCCGAAAACCTACACATGAACATAAACCACCCAGAAGCCTACACCTTTCCTTTGACAAAGATTGACTGAGGTGACTACAATACAAGATTGTAAACCTTCGCCTGAACCCAGTCATCAAAAATGAACATTTTCGATTACGTAGTGGATAGAAGGGTCTAGATACAAATCGATGGACACAGGGGCCTGGAATCCAGCTTTGGCGCTGGCATCCTGCTAGGCAGCTGTCTCAGCCCTCTACTGCATAACATCTTTAACATCAGCATTCAAAGATGACGTGATGTATTTGCAGTTCGCAGACGACATCACGCAGATTTTTCTGAGTACATAAAAGAACAAACAAGTGCTGGCTAGGTAGACAGCAGCGGAGATTGAAAACATAAACTCGTTCGAGCGGAAATGAAAGATAAAGACGAACGATCAAAGGTTCACCATTATCCCTATTAACCGCACTAAATTGACTGATATTTATGGTGAAGATCAACGCTACTGTTAGTCTACGGTATTCACAGTACTCGGGATTGATATGCCAACCAATTTAGTATAAACAATACATCAAGGATCGGATCAACGCCCCGAATAAAGAGCTTGTTAATCTGTTTCACCTCCGCAAGCTGAGCAGCAGTAACCTACGAAAGCTCTACTTTTGCTTCGTTAGATCCAAATTGATATACGCGGCGTTGTTACCCAGACCGTTGGTCTCATGGACTTAAAGGTAATGCAGAGGGGCCAAAACAAAGTCTCATTGATCATAAACCGTAAAAAAAGACAGAATCACATCACATAAAAGAATATTAAACCACAGAGCACAAATGCAACCAAAAGACACATTAATACAATCACACACTATAAAGACGGGAAATATTCGAAGAGGAAATACTACCAGCACTCGACCATAACCTAGAATTGCTTAGAATTAAACATCAGATTACGACAAGAACGACATTTCAGAACGGCAGGATAAGTGTCGCCCAGGATATTTTAGAAATTTACACATAAAAAAAAAACAAATCAACAATTACATTTTAAAATATCTCAGCATTGAATTAAAATAAGATATTCCTTTTAAGATATTAACGCTTTTTAAATTTTAAAAGACATAAGCTTTCTTAATTCTTAAAATGATGTTCCCCGATGTAATTTTCACCCTCTGGAACTTGATAATAACGTAGTTATTAATTTTGCAAAAATATGTTATTACTTTGCTAAATTTGAATTTTTCCGTTCCATTTACAATATTTCCTTCAACTTTTGGCTTACTTTTAGCCTGACTAGCTAGCCAATAGCATGCTATGTTATATCTGCGCGTGCGTATTCTGACTGACTAGCTAATAACAAGCATTGTTATATTTCGGAACGGTTCAAGCATGACTGTGTCTTTAGCTGATATATTAGAATGGGGTGAGATGGTTGTTGTAAGTCACATAAACAAATAATACGTGAAGTCTGTCAAGGCGATATTCAGGCCTTAGAAATAGATAGGGCTCACAATATAATCCTGCGAGTCATTAAATGACTTAAATGATGCAAGAGTTGTATATTTAGCCAAGATAGAATTTTTTTACTGTAATATACATAAGTGCAAAAGATTCAAAAGGTACTAAAGCCAAATGCAAATTTTCGGTTAGTGCGTATAAGGGCACGTGGCTTTCTAATGCCCGCATTAGACCAAGTGCTACCCTCTTGATTATAAACTGTTTTCTGTGTAAAACTTTGTTTCTGCGACAAGTTGAGGAAAATATCATTTGGGTTAGGTTAGGTTAGGTAAGGTAAAGTAAGGTAAAGTTTGATTAGGCAAGGTAAAGTAAGGTAAGGTTAGTTTAGTTTAGGCAACGTAAGGTTAGGTACGGTAAGGTTAGGTAAGATAAGGTTAGATTAGGTAAATTTAAATTAGGTCTGGTTCTGGATCCTTTAAATGAATTTAAAAAGGTACTTTTCAGATCTGAAACTCGTTTTTGCAGGAAATCCTAACTTTTCCTATTACGGACTTTCAGTCGATTATGGGTAAAGTATGCATTTCCATGAAACACGAGTATCAGATCTGAAAAGTACACATAAAACTGCATAAGAAATCACATTTATAAATTCCTTAGAAAAAATGTCTTATAACGACTATTTACCTTAAAATAAAGACTTGAACGCCCCCCAAATTATAAAATTTATAAATTTGTTGAGAAACAAGTCTGCAAGAGATACCTTTAACAGCCGGGCAAAATTTATTGAACTTTTCATACCTCTTTATTCTCTCACATTCCATCTCTTTCAAAATTACTTTTTTATAACTGCTCTCAGACTATTACCCAACTTCCGTGACAGGTACGATGCCTCAAAACCGGACATCTGCCGTGGTAATAATTATCTACCTCACAACTATTACATGCAGCAAAGAGACATACCGTGTACAGATCCCATAGCGACACTCAAAATTAACCAGATCCCCCAAAAGTAAGAAAAGCTTACCAAATAGCAGACTGGGAGAAATACAGAAGAGAACTAAGTACTTACACACCCTAACCACTAGAGGAGGCATCGTTAGAAGAAATAGACAGAATTAGAAAAAATAAGAAACTCGATGCAATCGGCAGACGAATTAGCAATACCGCAAATCGGAATAAATAAAAAAGAACGGCACAATGTTGGAGCTGCATGCTGATTTGAGAAAAAAAAGAGAATTGATGACGGAAATAAACTAAAAAAAAGGGAAACATTGGAACGAAACCAAACGAAAGATTGAAAATGACGCAGCAGTGAAGGAATTTTAGAGAAAAGTGAATAAAATGAAAGGCAAAGCAGGAAATAGAAAGACGAAAATAAAAGACATGTAAGGAAACAACATAGAAGACGATGATCGGATTGAATTGATATTCAGTGAACATTGGAAGACTATTTTCGACATAAGGGCAGAGAAAAATGAAGAATTTGACATCGATTTCTAACATAATATAATAGACTTACTTAACGAAGAAATCGATAGAACGCTCCAGCATCATTTGGTCGATGCAAGGAGAGACATCGACGACGGTATGATGTGAAGATCACTACGCAAGAGGTAAATACAGTAATATCGCTCTTACAGCAGGAAGCATCAAGAAGATATGGACTCCCCATGATGAATTATGAGGAAGTGCCTGACAACATACTAGATGGAATAACTATAATACTAAATACCTGTCTTAACTCAGGATAATTCTAAGATTAGTGGTCGAGAAAATTATCTTTATACTGAAATCAGGAAAATCACCAACTCAGTTGAGAGCTACAGGCATATCCCTCCACTTGATCTCATCGAGAAGGTATTTGAGAAATGAATCAATAAACGACTGCGTTAGCACTTGGATGCAAATCAACTCCTATTCAAGTACAAATTTGCATTCAGAAATAGAAGAAACACAGAGATGGCCCTCACAGTGATCATTGAAAAAATCGCTAAAGCAAAAAGAGAAAAGCCCAGTGTTGATATCGTCTGCAGGGTCGTCGCGAAGGCATTCGACAAAGTTTGGACCACGGGAGTGCATTACAAAATCCTACAACTCGGAATGAACAACAAGCTAGAAAGACTACCATGCGGCTATGTTATGAAAAGATGCGCATCATCGACATCGTAAAAAAATAAGGAGAAAGTTTCCAACTAGAGGCTAGCCTTGTACACGGATGGTGTTTGAGTCCAAAATTACAATGAGTACATATGCACCTCAGACATCCCACTACCTCACCCTGAAGGGGGCCTAAACATACAATTCGCCAATGACGTTGCGCAAATCAAAGTATGACCTTACAAGAGTGGCGATATAGAATCAAGATTTACAGCAGAAGAGATAAAGAGAAGTATCGAATATAGAAAAAAAATTAAAATCACTACGAAGAGGAACAAATTTATGATAATTCAAATGTTTAGGAAAAACTCGCAGATATCTATGCACGTTTAAGAAGAAAGTTACAGGTACAAAAACGAGACCAAAGTGATAGGATTAACGATGACAAAAACAGGATACGTCAAACACTTAACGGAACGAGTCAAATAAGGTAAAGGAAGAACAAAAAGAAGATCTAGCAAACACTTATTCACTCAGCGATGGTCTACCCAGTTACTTCTATGCACACGAACTTGAAATCAAACATTGTAAAACTGCAAGAATACAAAACAAGGCTGTATTAATAATCCCAAATAAAATAAGAAGAGAAATAAGAGAACATCGCGACATTTTCAGAGAAGCTGATATGAAATCACTGAAAAAAATAATTAAAGAAAGAGCAAAGTAATTAAAGGAAAAAACTCACGAGGAAATAAGTGATGCAATCACGGCACTGATAGCCAATAGGGGGTAGGGGAGATCACACCGTCTCTTACCAACCTATACATCAAAGATAGATCAGGAAGAGGAATAAATCCAGAGGAGAAAAGTCGAAAAACGCGTAAGTTAACATATCTAAATGTACCACATACCTAAATATGCACAATGCATGACATTGCTAAAAAAAATAAACTAGGCAAAAAAGGAGTTACAAGGAAGCTAATCCAGCAGTAGAAAGAATTAAAACAACGGATTGAACGCCTAAAAACAACACAGATAAAATACAAACAAATGAAATAACAACGAATGATTACCTGCTAACTCTATACAACAATGAAAAACCCCGAAAATGAAAATAACCTTTTAATTGGGGGTTTTTTTTTTTTTTTGCGTAAATCACGAATAAAACATCCGTCTCTTTCTGTGACCCTCCAGTTTCTCGTGAACTACCATCTTACTTACGTTAAATACACTGATGGTTCCGTAGGGATTGAATGAAACAGGATTGGGCAAAAACTGAGAAATGTAAAAGTTATAAACGGATTTTGATATAATATCAATAGGGTGTTCCTAAGGTATTTGTAACCTAACCTATGAAATTATGAAAGTATAGTCAATATTTATTTAGTTATATGGGTCCAAATCCGTAGTAAAACTTACGTATCGCTTGATAATATTTTAACCAACTATAAATCCTTACTATCTCTACTGTTTTATTTAATATTTGTTGCTGTTACTATGTATATTATTTTTCACATACTACAGTGTTTTTCTTTACAGGAGACAGAGCTAAAATCTATAGAGAATGCAAAGATTCCCCAGGCAGTTTTTGTTATATATGTGAATTAGTTACATTAAGACAATACAAGAGACAATTGACTAAAGATGTGAAGAAACTTTATGAGCTGTACTTTGGATGTAAAGTGGGTGACCAAAACAAACGCTGGGCATCTAACATATGTTGTCAGGTGTGCAAGTTCCCTTTCTGTCTAGGACCATTCAACGGATTGGTACTTCTGCTTAACAGATATTAAAGGTGAGTAGTCAATATGTTTTCTTTCCTGGTCTTTAATATATTTTCAAGAGATGTATAAATTAAAGAGATCAAAATACATACTATGTTGTACTTATACTATTTTTGCAGGTGATCAAAGCCAGTAATATTTATTTTTATTCTGATTTTATTTTATTTCACTGCAGGTCGCAACAGAAAAGGCAAGAAATCTATTATGTATCCAGATCTTCAGTCGGCCAGTTCGACATTCAAATGCTATTCCTGTACCACAGCCGCCCTCTCAACTACCAAACGATGAGACGAGCATCCCAGACGATTCACGATCTCAGATACATCATATGTCACACAGCTTGAACCTAACAAGAAACCACGGTAAATATGTAGATTATCGGCCCGGCCGATAGGACGTACTATTTCGTCCGTGTTCCAAAATGTTTCACGTTTTTGGAGTACATTTAAGTGGACAGCTCGTATGGGGGTAAACACAATGCGGGGACCACACTACGATGATCCTGAGTTTCATTAAATTAGGGGGTGTCTGAGGGGGCACAGCCCCCCCCCAGTATATAATCCTAATTGTTTATAGAATAATGTTCTGACGTTTACAGAGGTGAATGCTTTAACTACATCATGTCAGCGCCTTTAATCGTTTCGCGAATTATAATAGGAGTGGGGGTGGGGTCAGACGTTAGAAATGACTGATTTGAATTTTTATTTTGTTTTTCACTTGGTAGCTTTTTATTATCCTCATTTATTTGTCAATATATTTGTCCCCATTTTACTATTTTTATTACATTTTTCTACATTTAAATCTAATTAGCTGGATCATTTAAAGGAACTACTTTTTATTAGCCGTTTTGGTGTAATACAGACGCCTTTTACGCAGTGTGAAAATGGTAATACAGACGCCTTTTACGGAGTGTGAAAATGGTATCGGTTTGCGAAGTCTGTCCGTCCTCTATTTCCAAATTATTAACTCTAGTTTCTGATAAAGATAAATTGTTTACCTTTTTGGACGTTCATAATTTAGTTAAAATTATAAGCGATTGCGACATTTGTGGCCGGGCATTAGATGTGACCCCTCAGTTTCAATTTAGATGCTCTAAAACAAAACGTGAAGCAACCAAAATATTGAACGCATCTGGTGGGTTTCGAGAAGTTCAATCATCAAATACGGGAGAAAAAACGAACAGTTCGACGCCTATCTTCCAACCGCCATCTTCTGCAAACGCTTCCCGTTGAACAAAACGGGAATTAAAGAAAGATTCCACGCTTTCCTCATCGCTATTTCTGAAGTATACCCCCCGAAATAGAGTAAGTAAACAGCGTTTTTCGTTCTTTAGTTTTGTATAACAAAGATGGCGTCAGCTATATTTCGAATAGGACTCAAACGCGAGAACAAAATAGGCTTTCCTCATCGCTATTTCAGAAGTATAACCACTGCAATAAAGTACGTAAACAGCGTTTTTCGTTTGGTTATTTTCGGGCATTTTTGTAAAAAAAAATGGCCTAAGTAAACAGCGTTTTCCGTTTGTTTACTTTCGGGCATTTTTTTCTAAAAAAAAGAGTGCCAGCTATATTTTGAAAAGGACTCAAACGTGCATGAATATTCCGACACGGGTGAACGATAATATTTACACCCCCCAAATTTTTTTAGGCCGGGACGCTAATCTACATATTTACCGAAACCACACCTCATCACCTAACCGGAAATCAATGATCTAGCTCGTGATCTAACAATAACTAAGCAACAGATTGAACTCTTGGCCTCACGTCTGCAACAGTGAAATCTGTGAGAGGAACTCGTACATGAATTACAGTACTGTGAAAGATAGAGTCAAGGAGCCCCACGTGGACCCCCAAACCCACGTGGATCTAAAATACGAGAAAACAGGCCTAAGGGTCAAGTAAAGAGGCTTTCTGAACGCAGCTGTGTTTACTCATGATGTTTCCCCCCAAGCTATGAGGCAATCTTGCCTCACGCCTACCATCTTGAAGCATGCTAGAGCGAGGAAGGACATCTGTTATCGCCAATTCCTAGCTGGAAGACGTCCATCTCTCAGCTTCATGTTTACCTTGGAAGAATCCTCTCCGTGTCCGGATGTCATTTCACCCCGTCGTCAGCTGGTATTTAACACCAGACTCCGCCGGGTCAGGTTTGTACCGACTCGCTATCACGCACGAGACACCTAACTTCTCGATTTGGCTCCGTTTTAGTCTACATGAGCGTAAAGGCAAGAAACTCTCCAGTCGGAACTCCGCCCCAGTCAATTTGCGATTTCCCCGCAACGGCCGTTCTTGTTCACCAGCGCAAGTACTCCCTCGTCAAGGTATTCCGAGGTAAGTCTCAACCTTCTGCAATTCTCCTCGAATTGCCCCTTCCCTTCATCGTCCAAGCATTAACTTCTGCAAAGCGTCGACGTGTGCGGATCTCTTTTAATCCGGTCATCCCATAAATATTTATTTGTATTTCGGCTCAACGCAGTCTTTGAAGACTCAATCTCAGTTTGGTCATTTAGCTGCCTTGAGCTCATTAGTTTGTCCATTTATGCCAGACTATCGAGCACCCCATAGTCTTGGATATTCCAATTTCATTTCATTTGTGTAAATATTTATTTTTTTTGTTGTTGTGTTATTAAATATTAAATATTGTACTTATCCTTTAAATAAACCAGAACAGGATTCAGCCATAGCTCAATAATTAATGGCCAATCTGAACTCGCATTTTGTTATTTGCCCGCGTACTTAGGGGGATGGTTTCTTTCCCCCCTCCCTCATTAGCTTAACCCCATCATCTGGTAACGGAGCCGAGGAGAGGTCAACTGAGCGGCCTTTCGCCCTATTCCACACCACTCGGCTAATCAAATCCCCTCCGTATATATATATATATATATATATATATATATATATATATATATATATATATATATATATATATATATATATATATATATATATATATATATATATATATATATATATATATATATATATATATATATATATATATATATATATATATATATATCGTATATAACTCCATAAGTACATATTTAGGAAGTGTTCTGCAGATCTACAGCAATTCTTCACTTTCAAAACAACTTGACTTATTGTAATGATATCAGAGGCCTATTTAATGCCCTTGAGCTTACCTATAAACCAAATGAGTGGTGGTTATTCATTGATGCATCACTTTACAGCATAAAAGCGGTTCTGTTGAATATTGGGAACAAAATGTCTTCAGTTCCAGTTGCTAACTCAGTCATTTTAAGAGAGACATATGAGAACCTTGTTTTTATTCTAGACCGTTTAAGTTACAAAGAGCATAAGTGACTAATTTGTGCGGACTTAGAAGTATTAGCCTTACTTAATGGGCTACAAATGGATACACCAAGTTTATGTGCTTCCTTTGCAAGTCAGACAGTATGGCCAGATCAGAACATTATGTATGCTCAGAATGGTCACCTCGGGAAACTATGACACCTGGATGGCATAATGTAATTCATAAGCCACTACTTAAGAAGTAGAAAATCATTTTGCCACAACTGTATATAAAACTTGGCCTAATGAAGCAATTAACCGAAGCACTGCAGCATAACAAGTCATGTTTTCAGTACCTCAAAGCGATCTTCCCTAAAATAAGTGATGCCAATATTAAAGAAGGCATATTCGTATGCCCTCATATTCATCAACTTATAGCTGATGAGGAATTTGAGACGACAACGGATGAAACTGAGCTAGCGGCCTGGCATGCATTAAAAGATGTATGAAAAGGACTTGTGGGAAAGCACCAAGTGGCCCAGCTAGAGCGTATAGTGGAGAGCCTAATCAAGTGCTACAAAGATCTCGGATGCAATATGTCACGGAAGCTACACTTTCTTCATTCTCATCTCACCTTTTTCCCAGAGAATGCAGAAAATTTGAATGATGAACATGAAGAGAGTTTCCATCAAATTATAGCGTCAATGGAACACAGGTATAACGGAAAATGGAGCCCTGCTCTGCTTGCTGACTTCTGCTTGATCATGAAGCGTGACACACCTGAGATGTCTTACAAATGAATAAGTAAATACATACTGAGTTATTATATATTCATGAATTAATTACAGTGGACACATTTAATCTGAATTTGGGAGCAAAATTCATTGATGGTGTCGTGGAAATCGGTATCAATTGCATAATTATTAAATCGGCAATTTACCAAAAAATGTTACGTGATGGGAATTTTTTGCTATCAAATTCGAATTTAGGACACTTAACCTAATGATTAAATGCACATTAGATCTATTATATTTTTCTTGACATGAAATTTGTTGTACAGTGTAATCAGGCAACAACTCTCAAAACTCCTTGAATTCTAAATTGTATTAAAAAACAGAAAGAGATTATTAGCATGATCTCCATGCAAACTAGCAATTATTTGTAAACCTACTAAGGTCAGGTTGACACGGATCGTACTGCTAGTGGTTTTTTGGTCATCAAAACTAAAGTTTTAAAGTTAGCAGAAATCCAAAGTACCCAAAAGGTAGCTCACATAAATACCTTTCTTTTCCATATACAGAACTTTGAAATATGTTTACTAGTTCAGATTTATAGTGTAATTTTTTGCAAAAAGTTTTTTGTATGGATCGTGACCATGTAGAACATGCTTCGTACACCCTCGGTACAATTTTTTGTAATTTTATTTGAGATGCCACAACTGAAATTAAAGGCTCTACTACTACTACTAAATGATCTACAAATGTTATGAAAAACATATAATATTAAAAATATGGTTGGAATTGTTATTTTACAACATTTTTACATAGGTCTAAAAAATATTAATTTATTAATTTTATAGAACGTTTTTCAGCAGTAATGCACAGCTCTTATTGTTTATCATTGCATAAATATATTAATAACCTCATTAGGCAATTTAAAATCCCCATCTTACTCCATATAATTTTAAAAATATAAACACTTATCCTATTACTTTTTAGAGAACCCGAATTACAAGGTAAATAGGCCCAGCGAGGAACCTCACAAATGAGCAGCCTGTTTTACTTATCAAATCCTAAACTTGGGCACGCGCATTAATTTCTAAAATAATAATGCATGTAATAATGAAACCGTCCAGAATAGAGGACAACACGTATAGTACTAATAGACATGAGTTAGGAAAACATGAATGTAAATAATATATGTATTTTGCTCAAGGACAGAAGAATGAATTCGAGACGAAACAAACTTATGCACTTGCACACACAGATACAAAAGTGGTTCCCACAACCACGATAGAAGGTCAGCTGTTTAAACAAAGCTAGGGATGTAGGTAAAGTACTGGGAACACGATAGCAGCGGCCATTGTTTACTTAACAGTGGCCATTGTTTGCTAGCAAAGGACTGCAAAACTCAAGTCGCGTCTTTGGTATTTTGATCAGAAATAAATATCTATGTTACGACTGGTATGAAAGATTACGCCAGTTAACGGCTGGTAACGTCTTCTGTTACGACTCGAGAAGGCACGATGCTCGAAACGTCGTCTGATACGACTGATGAGAAAGATTACGCCAGTTTATGGCTGGTAACTTCGTCTATTACGACTGGAGAAGGCACGATGCTCGGAACATAGTCTGATACGACTGGTGAGAAAGATTACCACCGTTTACAAGTGGTAACTTCGTCTATTACGACTGGAGAAGGTACGATGCTCGAAACGTCGTCTGATACGACTGATGAGAAAAATTACTCCAGTTTATGGCTGATAACGGCATCTTCTACTACTGGAGGAGCCAAAAAGCTCGTAACGTCGTCTAATACAACTGGTAAGGAAGATTACGCCAATTTAAGGCTGGTAACGTCGTTTTATACGACTGGAGAAGGCATGCTACTCGACGGAGGAGGAGACTACCAGTCGCTTGAAGATATGCATCGGTTATCTCGAATAACACGAGGCAGAAGGACGTAATGAGACAACTTTAAGGTGGTGGATTTTATGTCTGATCGTCTCTTCTCCCTCACAAGAAGTTTTATAATTAATTTTTTATATGATCATTTCAAGTAGGTGTGGTTACATAAAATATTAAAAATAGTAGGAAAGGTTTTATAATAATGGTCCAGTTATATTTGATTTAGTTATTAAGGTTTTAGATTTTTACAATTGAGCCAATGGTTATATAGAACATTGAACACAATACGATGGTTTTTAGAAATAACTCTCCAGTTAACTTTATCATAAGGTTAATGGGGCGGAAATTTCTTACAACTGAGGCAATATGAATACATTTTGAAGATAAAGGATACTCCTACCTTACTATTAACCAATAGTATATAATTCTAGGTGAGTAGAGGTGGAGCCCAACAGGGTTTACCTAATAATGTCTTTTGCAAAAAAAAAACACCCCAGTGAAACCACAAGAAATTAGTCGGCGGTATTAAAGAATTTGAATACTTAAGAGGGAGGATTGCTTGATTTTGCCATCGGGGTTAGCTGAAGCAGGGAGGCTGGGTCAGCAAGAAGGGGGGTGGGAAAATGGAATGCCTGCGTCATATACTGTACCTTTAAGTTCGGATAAAAATGTTCATTTGTGTGAATTTCTAACCTCTTATTTCATGACTATCTGATAATCTTTTAATTTTTATTATTATTACTTACATTATTATTATTATTACCATTATCATTACCATTATTATCATCATCATTATTATTATCATCATTATTTTTATCATCATCATTATTATTATCATTATTATTATTATCATTAATGTTATTATAATTAATATTATCATGATCATTATTAGTAGTAGTATAACAGTACAGTTGGAGTTTGATCATATGTAAGGATAAATTCCTAGCATCGACACGATTTAACAGGGAGTGAGATAGGCTCCATCCAAACATGTAATAGCCTCCACCCTAAAAAAAATCAGTGGATAATAACACTGGTCTGCATGATTCTTTTTATTGACTGTATGACATCTTTTTCAAAATATAGATGAAAAATGTTGATTTACTTTGTTTTTTATTTATCTCTATCACATCACGGTGTCGAGTTATACGGAGACCTTACTTTTCTCATTTTGTATACCATAAGTACGTATTTATATATATTATAATATATATATATATATATATAAATATATATATATATATTTAAATATATATTTATATAAAATATATATAATATATATGTTTACATTATATAATATTTCTATATGTATATTATAGATAAATTTATAATATTGTTAATATATTTTTCTTTATTTTTAGATTGTGAATATGTCTAGAGGGTGTATAAATTCAGCAGACATATTTTGCTATGTCTACGGGCAATTCACCCCTTCAGATTTTCGGAGCAATATTACTCCTTTGTGAAGCGTTCTTATTTAGCTTATTTTGGCATCAAATTAGGAGACCAAGACAAGCCATTTGCCCTACACAAAGCTTGCAAGAGTTGCATCAGTAAGTTCCAAATGTGGTCAGTTGGAAAACTTAAATGTATGCCCTTTGGAGTACCAATGGTATGGGAGAGCAGAAGAATCACCATGATGACTGCTACTTTTGTATGACTAAAGTAGCTGGATTCAACAAGAATCCATAATATACCCAAATATTCCTTCAGCAATAATGCCTGTTTCACACTCGGATTATACATCTGTGCCTGTGCCACCTGGTATATGGGAAATTTCATCAGAATCCGATACTAGTGATAAGAATCAGATGGGAGTGACTATGAACCACCAATAAATGACGATCCAAAACTCTTCAACCAAGCTTAGCTCAACGACCTGGTGCGAGAGCTTAACATTCCAAAAGAAAGTGCACAGTTGCTTGGCTCTAGACGGAAGGACCACAGGCTTCTAGCTTCTGGAACAACATTTGCTTGGTACCGTCATCGTGAAGCGGAATTCATTCAGTTCTTTAAGAAAGAGGATTCTTTAGTTTTCTGTTCATATATTTCTGGCCTTATCGAACACATGGGGATGCCGTACAAAGCAGACGAATGGAGGCTCTTCATTAATTATTCTAACAGAAGTTTAAATGCTGTTCCTCTCCACAATGGCAACACAGCTGAATCTGTGCCAATTGGCCATAGTATCCAAATGTCCGAAACCTACGAAAATTTGAAAACACTAATAACTGCAATCAAGTACCATCAGCATAATTTTCTCATTTGTGGGGATTTAAAAGTTATTCCTCTTCTACTAGGTCTTCAAGGGGAATACACCAAGTATCCCTGTTTTTTGTGTCTCTGGGATAGTAGGGCTGACAGCCAGCACTATGAAAAAATGACTGGCCACCAAGAACAAGCTTTTTACCCGGAAATCACAACGTGAGAGCTATGCTACTAGTTGACCCCAAGAAAATTTGCTACCATCAATCCACATCAAATTAGGGCTTATGAAAATTTTTGTGAAGGCCTTGAACAAGAATGGAGCTGCTCTTAAGTACCCGCAGTCAAAGTTCCCTCGTGAGAGTGAAGGCAAGCTAAAGGCAGGATTCTTTGTTGGCCCTCAGATTCGGGAATTGCTAAAGGAAAAGCATTTTGAGGAAGCATTAGCAGGTGTCGACGTGAATGCCTGGTTTTCCTTCAAGCAGATTGTCCATAACTTCTTGGTAAGAACCCGCTTCCCATAATATGAAAAAATGATCCAAGATCTGATTTCAAGTTTCCAGCAACTTGGGTCTAGAATGAGTGTGAAGATGCACTTTTTGCACTATCTTGACTATTTTTCCACGAATTGTTGGAACTACAATGAGGAACAAGGAGAGCGTTTCCATCATGATATTTGCACTATGGAAACTAGATACTAGGGCAAATGGAATGTCAGCATGATGGCGGATTACTGCTAGTCATTGAAATGTGATGGTCCCGATGCACAAGCGGAAATCACAGCGGTACGCCTTCCTTTGAATCGGTATGTAGGCTAACCACCAGAGAATGTTTTTTTACATTGATTTGATTTGATGTTGATGATTTTGATTCATTTCATGATAACCGTGATTTATTTCATGTTGATTTGGTATACATATGTTCTTAAAACTAAAATAATGTGCTTTTCCATGATTACTTATTCATTTTAAATAAGTAACTATATTAAAAATGCACATTTATTGATATCATTAATTCGTATTTTATTCAAAATCTTTACGTGATAGAAAAAAATGGTTTATATATTTAAAATCAGCAACCCAAGAATATGTGAGATCACATTCATGAATAAAAATAAAAATTAAAAAATTCCAAAATGCATTCCAGTGTAATAGGCCACGCCCATTGTCTCCGACACAAATATATACTGCTAAATTCACCGACTCAAGAGAGAAAAAAAGATAGAGTAAAGTCAGAGAGTCTATCAGTCAGAAAGACGTCATGAAGTAATAGGCCCACTTAAACACTCTACTCCCCCGTCTCAAATCCTTCTTCCGCCTAAGGCTACCCGAGTTTTATGCACTAATAATGAGTCCAAGATTCCTCCGTTTGTGATTTCCTTGATGCAAGTAATCCGCATCGATCATTTAAACCAAGCCTACCTAATCTCAAGCCTCGGTCAAGTGAAATTCCTCTCTACACCGAAGGCTACCACAAGAACGTTCGATGCCACTATTTTACTCTCCACTAGCGGTCGCAAATTACCGACTATATTTTTATCAATAAATTCTCGAGAAAATTTTTGATTACCGGTAAATTCCAGATAAATTTCTAGGTAAATGAACTGTATTAGAAATTTTTAAAATCACATGTATATAGAACTTTTTAATGAAATGTTTTGCCATTAAGAGTTTTTATAACCAATAAAACTGTTTTATCTTTATTTAGGAACGTATAGCATAAGACAGTAATATTCCCTACATTTAAAAAATATATATATTTTAAAAACATAAGACATTATTTACTGTTTATTTTCATTCTTATTAAAAAATATATAGGAAGCATAACTCTTCAAAAACATAAGACGTTAATTTTATTCTTATCTATAAAGCAAAATTTCAAAAACTTAAGACAAAAATTTAGATGATATCTTTTGAAATTATGAATATGGCAGCGATGCTTAGTTTTGCTTATTGTTCTTATTTAAGAAGTAACATTTCAAGAAACATAAGGCATTAATAGTGGCAGGAGAGAGACTGGATCGAATCTTTGTTATGAAAAATCCTGCTGAAGAAAATGCTCGAAAATACGTGGCCGTATTAATATTTATTAGGGATAGCCTACTTAGAATCAACCAGTAAATTAATGTAACAACATAATGTTGTGAAGTTTACGAACTTATGTAGCGTTTTTGAAGATAATTATTTTTATCAACACATAGTACAATGAGTACAAAATATATTACCAGTGATTTACTACGTCAATCCATACATGGCACTCGTATTCTCGTATTCTCGAAGAACAACACATATCACACATAGCACAACTAAACATGGTCCTAATTCGTCTTTTAAACTAAAACGTTTTTTATCTCAATTCACAATAAATTTCTTCTGTAAATACGAAAGAAAATTGTTTATTGAGCATAAACTTGAAATAATCATAAAGTTACATTAAATTACCGATAAAAAGGTATCGGTAAATACGCGATAATTATATTTAATTTAACTTTCAAACCATTTATTAATTTCAAGACTCGCAATAACATCGAGAACCTACCATAACTTAATACAATTAGCACAGTACTGTATATAGTTAAATCTTGCACCCATAAAACGTTAAATAATGTTAGATAATAACGCAAATGACATAAAAAATGGTCAAATTTGCACTTTGATATCTTGTATTTTTATTAATTTTGTTGTCGCTTTTTCACATTTAAAACGCAAAACAATGTTACCTGATCAACATATGGTTGTTTCAGAACGAAATCTTCATTAGTATAATTTTCACGAATTTTCATATTTTGTACGGACCATGTACTCCGCGCCATTTTATGTGAACTGTAAACACAAAAATCCACACGATGGCTACCGTTGTGAAATTACACTCATTTTCTTTCACAATGATCAAATTCACCATGGAAACCATAACCAGTGGAATCACGCAATATTTGCGAACACTGTGGACTATAATGTAACTGTTAAAAATTACATAAGACACGTAAAATTTAATAAAACTTAACTAGCAAACAAAAATGGCGTCGGAGCTCTGCGAGAAGAAGAGGGAGGTGACGTCACATCAGACCTGTTTTCTATGCCAAAGATAAACTGAATCAAGCCCATATTTTGGCAAGTAGGCCTTTTGTACGGTGTTTTTCCACTTCACCCTACTTCTTTTCAGTTCTCCGTACACTTTTTTTTCTATCCTTAACATTTTAAGGGCTGAAGCCCGAGGTTCGTCCACATACCACATAGGTCACCTATAAAATCTACTCCTATATTTCTAGATTTGCTATCTCCACTATTTACTCTTCCTCCCCTTGTCTGTCCCATTGCTTCCTCTCTGCTCATTCCGAAGCTCATAAGGGCTCTGATAATGGTGGAAGGGAGGTGGAAAGGAAGTATCGGCGAAACTTTCAGTGTCTCTCATTTCCCTCCTCTTCATCCCTGAACATAAGCCCCCGCGAAACCTGCACCTAAACGTAAGCCACCCTAAAACTTACACCTAAACATAAGGTACCCCGTAGCATACACCTTAACATAAGAATATATATGTCGTAGAATAGGCTCCCGACGATATACTATATATAACTATTTGTTGAGGGGATTATTCTATATTTCGAGTGCGTGGTAATCTGATGACCGAGGTTAGTTCAAAAAAGGGATGGGGGGGCCTGGAGAGGCTTATTTATCTTCAATATACTTAAGAAGTGGAACGGAGCACAAGGATAAATAATATGGCTACCATTAATAAAATAGAGTTTTATTAAATAGATTACCAAACAACACACAAAAAATGTTTACATAAACGGGGATTAAAAATGGGAGAAACACAGGAAATGAAAAAGGTCATGGGAATATCTGACTAATCTGAGGATTGAGATTTGGAAAGATTTAAAACGGCAAACAAACAAAAAGGGGGAATGGTTCGCTAAACCGTTAAAGCACAGAGTTGCGTTGACAAAGGTTAAATGATTAATGGTAATGCTTAGCTTGCGTACTTACAAGGTTGTCGTGCAGAGGAAGGCGATGGGAAGGAATATTCGGTCCAAGTGTCGATTTCCAGGAGAAGGGGTTCTTCGGGGGGGTTGTCCTTAACGAGGGGAAAAGACTGTCTTCGACGAGTGAGAGCGAAGCGGGGCTCGGAAGTACGAGCTATCCTTGTGACAGGATATTGGAGATGTTCTAGATAACCAATGGAGGTTATTGTTATAACCAAGCGTTCTCTTGAAGAACGTTAAAAAAGGGAGAATTAAATTATCCTGACGTGATGTCTTGGGAACGAGAACCGTTTCTTTTTGAACGGGCTCAAAGAACAATGGCTGTTCCAACGTTGTTCTCTTTCTGAACAACAGGGGGCCTTGTTGACTTGGCGTCTCGAAGGGCACGAACCTTGGCACTCAAGGCATATTGTCTTCTTCTGGACAATAAGGGGGTTTTCGGTAGAGTTCCTAGGTGCACAAGGGAGACCGGATCGGCTTGATGCCTCGCGAAGATAATCTGGATCTGCTTCAATTGGGAAAAGCTATGGTATAAATAGCTCGAGCCAGCCCCTTGGCGTAGGGCACAATGGAGTGGGGGACTTCGATGGAATGTCCCGGTAGTGCCTGGGAAAATATCTTATCTGCCTATAAGCCTAATTCAATCTGGCGAGATCGACGCATGGAGGCGAACGGGGGAGTGAACCTCCTTGATTAAACATTGGCTATGATGGGCGATAACGCGCCTTATACTTCCTCTCGCAGGATACACGGGGGGAAGCATGTGTTTCAACATGTGATAGGGGCTGAAGCAATGCGGCCTCAGAACGTTCTATCACACACTGAACCTTTCCCTGAACATAAGCCACTCCAAAACTTTCACCTGAACACAAGCCACTCAGAAACATATACCTGGACATAAGTCATCCCGAAACTAAACCTAAATATAAGCCTCTACTAACCCTACAACTAAACATAAGCCACTCCGAAACCTAAACCTGAACATAAGCCATCCCGAAACTTACACCACGACATAAAGCCACCCCGAAATCTACACTTGAAAATAAGCTACTCCTTAACCTACACCTGGACATAAGCCACCCATAAACCTACACTTGGTCATAAACAATCCCGAAACGTAGACCTGAACATTAGCCACTCAAACTTTTATCACTCTTAGATACGGCATTAATGTAGTAAGAGTGAAGCAACTTCATGTTGTACACTAAGAGTGTTTAACTCGAGTCATGTCAAGAATAGAGAACCCCAGACCTCTGATAAAAATGAATGACACCACGTTCTAGAATGTCAGTCTTCCTCACCTTGTGAAGGACCCACTCTCAGTCATTCTCAAAAAATAAACTGTTCAAAATATCTCTAAAGTCTAGATGGGTTTACTTGGAAATTTCAAAATATATATTAAAAACACAATATCTATACGATTTGGATCGGTTTTGCCAGATCAAGACTTTAATAGAGTCATTGATTTGTATATTGATGTAGAGATAATTGGAATTAGAGCAGCAAGTCGCCAGATAGAAGGTTAGGTTAGGTCAAAGTTAGATTAGGTTAGGTTAGTCTAGGTTAAGTTTGTTTAGGTTAGATTAGGATAACTAACCAAGCGGCATGCGCCCTTCAGGTTCCTTCTACCCTAAGAATAAAAAGTCCTCTTCTCTCTAATACGAGGGGCCGTGAATAGGTTTTGCGAATCGGTAGGGCAAAACAAAGGTGGCGGAATGGCTGTTTGTGCGGCTGTTAAGACAAATTATGAGAAGGCAGGACCTGCAGCCGCACGCTCCTGCCTCATCTATTTAAGAAGCAGTAGCTGATCGCAGATCGTCACTCACAAATTTTTCAACAAAGGAGAAGGTTGAGCACCACGCAGTGATCAAATATTTGACCAAGGAAGGCAGGAATGCAAAAAAGATCAATGAACGCATAGTTGCAGTGTACACCGACACGGCTCCTTCCTATGCAACCATTGCTCGCTGAAATAGGGACTTTCGCCATTGTCGTGAGTCCCTTGAAGATAACCCCCATCCAGGACGCCCGTCAGACGTGACCAAAGAGGACAATGTGGCCCGTATGGAGAGGATGATCCTCGAAAATCGATGGGTAAAGGTCGGAGAAATCGAGCGAGAACTTCGAATATCACATGGGAGTGTTATGGACATCATCCACGACAATTTGGCCATGACCAAGGTCTCTACCCGTTGGGTCCCTAGAAACTTCAGGCCCCATGATTGACTTCAACGTCGTCAAAGTCCACAAGGCCAGAGTTGCACAAGCTTCCCTGCGCGAGTGCGGATTCGAGGAGCTCAACCATCTCCCTACAGTCCAGATGTGGCCCCTAGTGACTACTTTTTATTCCGCCAGCTTAAGGCTGCACTTCGTGGACGCCGTTTTGCGGACCATGAAGATGTCCATCTCGCCGTCCAGGAGTGGATTGAACAGCAGTCGGGAGATTTCTGGTTGTTGGGAATTCGAAGCCTCAGGGACAAGTGGCACAAGGGCATTGAAGTCAAGGGTAGTTATATTGAAAAATAATAAAACACTTTTCCTCACATCTCGTTTCCTTATATCCGAATTGCAAAACCTATTGACCGCCCCACGTAGCACGTCATGGTGCTTACCCTCCTTGTCCAATTGCGATCCAGACCTGGAGAGTTGCGCAACCTCTCTGTCTCTAGGGAGTCAGTCGTCACCCTCCCTATTCACCTCTAAGTGAATAAAGGTCTCTAAGACGTGTCTCTCCAAAACATTGACCATTATCTGGGTTTAGTCGTGTTTTATGATAAGCACCACAAGATTCTATGGGGCTTCTTAATTTTTAAGAACCATTAGAAGACTTTGTGTGGTGATGCGCCCGTTAGATTTTGCTTAATTTCAGCAATATAAAATAAATCTCCAGCGGACACCACATTCCATGAGGAGAATAAATGCCTTCGATGATAGGCTTTCTCACATGAGAGGGATATCTAGTCCCTGAATAAATTTCAATGGCTCAGATTTTGTCCAAGGGATCTTTCTATTTAGGATCTCTGTTCCTCGCCCTCACGGATGAGCCTTCCGACCCTACCCCCCAAAATGCTTACTCACATGTGAAATGATTGAGTTACCCGTAATGGTGTTTCATAACGCATTGAAATAATACACAAGAAATGGATAAAACAGTTTTCTAGTTTCTTTATACTTTAATGTGGTCGATTACGAATCCTTTTTAGAAGCCTGATGTTCTGAAAAACAAAGCCTCTCGGCTACACAAATCCATTTTTTTGTTAGTATGCTTGAACCTGAGTAGATTCTAAATTATCTTTCAGACCTCCCATATATCTTTATCCATTTAATGGTTTCTGTGCACTGAAAGCCCAAATATTACTGTCTAAGAACTTTACTGATAACTTTAAAAAAAAGAAGAAAATACTGGATTTCCTCTTCTCGTACTGCCATAAAAATGTACGAAAATTAGTCAAGCTTGACCACGTTTAACATAACAAATTCTGAAGCTTCACTAATGAGTTGGTTTCAGCTTGGATCGTTTTAGCGAAATTATTTTAATCAACTAATTTAACAATTTTACTTCGAGTTAGTATAAAATTAATGGATCCATAACTCGTTAACACCTGTTCATGTGTTTCTCCTAAAATATTTGGTGCAATGATATTTTAATTTAAGATAGTAACAAAACGGATTCATAGGTATTTCTATATACTTCAAGGCGACTTACGCTGGATATCTTTATGATTAATGTGTTAGAATAATGTTGCTGGTTTCTAATTAATGTGCTAGAATAAGGTTGCTGGTTTCTAATTAATTACAGAGATGAACTCTTTGGAGATTAACCGTTAGTTCGGAGCAAGTAGAAATTTCTCCCCAAAAAAGTGTTGAATCAAATTCTGGTTTTGATTACTGGTTTTCAAAACATGACTAGGCGAAGGTGAGGTAGGAGTCAGATATGGATGCATAATAACGGAGGCGAACTAAAATAAGAGGAAGGAAGATAAATAAAAGGAGGTGTAAAGTAATCAAAGATGATAGATTTAGTGGCACATTCAATCAATGAAAATGCATAGGTCGGGACTGCGTTTGAGTTCCTTTGTTACCATTTGCGCACAAATGGGTATCCGGTTCATAAGGTGGAAATTTAAAAAAAAATGATAAATGGACATCGATCAGTGGCAATTCACTCAATTGGCGATTTGAGCATCCTCAAGGGCCACCCCAAATGGGTGTCATTACCTTTACCACTGTCTAACGTTTCAAAAACTAGCTGAGTTGCAATCTATGTCGAGGAAAATGATAATAATAAAATCATATTATTATTACCTTCACTGCTATATAAAATATAAATAGTGTTGAAGTTAGAGGCTGTTAAAAGTGCGGAAAGCACAAAGCCCAAATGGTATAAAGAGCCTGTTTGGATTCTCCGGTAGGGCGCGCAATTCTCCTGAATCTGCCCTCCTTTTGCACTAAAAGCTGATTTTTCTTAGATAAGAGGGGGGGGGATGCGATCTAGTATACATAGATACTCATTGATCTACTAATATTTTTAGCAATAAGGCTAATCCTAAGATGTGATCAGGACTGAGGGCGAATCATTTTGAGAAGAGAGGCAGCAAGAGCCACCCGTGACGGATAAGTCCACTAGAGGCGTGATTATCAATTAACGATGGAAATGAGCTTGAAAATCACTACAAGATGGTTCCTGAAGAAAGGCTCCTCAAGTGGTGAAGTTAGTATATGTTAAAATGAGCCGAAAGTATATAGCCCGATTATCTAGAAAAGGAGACTACTTGCACACTTTCTGACCGGGATAGCATAGATTGCCTTCCTCCTAAAACAATTCTACCATCAACAATCAATGATTTCAAAGGTTCTAAAATAGAGTGATCGTAGTTCCCAGACTAAAAAAGTCTTTGGAGCAGGGGTACAAATGTTCCATAAACCAGAATTTGGTCGACCAAAGCATAGTGATGGAACGCCTCAGGAATCTGACCTTGCTTCGTCTAAGAGCATTGGCTCCGAAGAGTTCACATGCCAAATAACACTAAATTATTAGTTCTTTGTAATTGAAACGAAATTAATATCGAATAACGGCGCAGATGGAGCCGTAGAGGGAAAGGCCATTAATATCGGCAGTGGAGCAATTATATAATTTCAAAATCGAGAAATTTGTCTTCTTTTACTTTCAGTTCGCCTACAACTTTGCTCCAGAGGAAGTTAGGAAAAATGAGGAGGATTTACAAGCGAGGACACTCGCTCTCTGAAGGAAACTTAAACCTGGAGTAGCGGCGTGCCCTCCGAACCCCAGTGCCCCGAGAGAAAGTGGTGCTCTCTCTCTCTCTCTCTCTCTCTCTGGTCATCTTTTGCACCTCTTTTAAACACCCCATAATCTTTTCTTCATCTGTTTAGACCCGGCAAAGGGTGAAAGATGGAATTAAAAGTTCTAAAAAAAAGTTTGGAGGAAAAGGAAAGGAAAGAATTCATTGAGAGAGTTGTGAAAAGGGCTGGATGTAAGAACTACCAGGGACAAGTAAGCATATAAAACTGGTAAAAATACCACACTTGAATACTTTAGGAGGGGGGAATGGGACCAAGATACTTCAATTTAGAGACCCAACCCACTCAAGATCACCTACTTTAGTTGCTCAACAGAGCAGGTAAGCAAGAATCGTTCGTCCTCATACTCCACAGCACTCAAATTGGTCTCCTCCTTTAGCTTCTTGAGCTATGCTACTTTTACACAGTTTCAACTCCCATAACTTTGGTCATTTCGTTTATTAAATAAAATAAATTCAATTTCGAGCTAAAGAATAAAAGAAACTACGACCTCGACTTCAAGAATGTGGGCAGTAGAGTACGAATTCGCCACTTGGATAGCCGACAGAATATTCACGTCAAGCTTGGAAAAGCAGATACAGGAGGTAAAACCAAGAGGAAATTTCCGTATACCATCGACGGTGAAATTTAGTTTCACTCAGAAAACTAGAAGCAAGGATAACTATTTGCCATTATTTTTTCACCGAAGAGCTGCGACACTAAGAAGTAAGAAAAAGACGATATTGGCAACTGAAGAACCACTCATCGCCTTTCATCTTAACTTTCATAATTCTTATTTTCATCTATCGACTCACACACCGTTTTGCCTCCCACACCAAAAATCCCCCCTTTAGGGAGGTACTGAAAAAAGAGAGAACTTAATACTTTTAGGCCAGTTAATATTTAATATAATATGACTGCCTAACTCCCCCCCTCCGCCCCTGGGCCAAGTGTCCTCGCTGATGAAAGCTGTCACCACGACCTTGTCCCAACTATGCAAGGCAGTAACTTCTGCATAATTGGGGGTACAGGTGGGGGGAGGTTTAAGGACTATCCCACTGCCACAAACCCGTAACAGAGGAACCCCAGACAATGGGCCGAGCTACAACCTCTGCAGGGGAGTATAACAACTCCGCCTGTGGGGGGCCCCTAAGACCACTGAGGGACACGCAACCGTCTCAGTGTATTGTAGGATGCAGCCACGGTTTTTAATTCCTTCGAGGAGGCGGCACCCCCGACGAGCGATGGTTGATTCCGCGCATGCCAACAAAAAGTCCGTCACTATTCACCCCTCGTGAGGAGCCCACCCGGGTCCGCCCACTCATCATCATCATCCTCACCTTTGTCAGCCCAATCAGCGGAGCCTTGGCCTATGGGTCGGGAGGACCCACGCAGATTACAAATCTAACACTATGGAGTAGAGAAGGCTCCCTTTGAGAACAGAGCCTGGGAGACCCAAATCCGAGAGAGGGGTCCTCATTAGAGCTCTATACACAGAGTTAAAGATCGCAGTCACTAAGCTCATAGATGTCCCAAATGGCTACGTAGTCCTATGCCACAAACAGGAAGGCATGGAAAGGCTAGTAGCGACAGAAGGAACAAACATATTAGGAAAGATTGGCCTACTACCAAAATTACCGCCACAGCTCCAGGCTAACCGCTTCTTCATATGCAGAAAAGTCGACCTTTATGTGGGCTCACATACCAAGGAGGAGCTAAAGGAAGAGCTCGAAAAAGAAAACCAACGTCTCAAAATAGCGGAAATAATTAAATTTGGGCACCACACCCAGGTTTTTAAGGTGATTTTCACAGCGACTGAAATGGCCAACAGGGCGATGCAAAACGGCCTCCTGGCCTTTGGAATGAGAATTTCACCAGAGAACATCCACACAGAGAAATTCGCAAACGTGCAAATATGCTTCCAATGCTACGCACTGGAAGAACACGTCAACAGAGAATGCCCTAAAAAAGATAAAAATGTTTGCTCAGAATGCGGGAGTTAAGGTCACAACTTCCGAGAATGCAGGGAAACAACTAAAAAGTGCATAAACTGCCAAGGTCCACATAGAACAATGGCCATTAATTGCCCGAAAAGGAGAGACATAATATCAAAAAAGGAAAGAAAACAGACCCAGGCAAAAGAAAAAATAAACAACCAAACATGCGCACAAGTGGCCAAGGCAACATTAAAGGAAATAAAACAAGCAGAGGAACAAAAAATAAACATAAATGTGAATAAAGGAACCGGGTTAGATATATTGGCTTGTATTATGTTCACACACGTTTATAATATTGCCCAACCAGGAACCTTTGTGGACACACTCAACCTTCTCCTCGAAAAGAATGGAGTAAGGAAAATGTGATTTCCGCCCAACCCTCCATCAGCTCTCATTGATATACGGAGTCACTGCTGGAAAGACTCTTCGGGTGAAAGATATGCTCGAAATGGGAGCCGTAATGGAAGAGAAAATGGCCACTGAAGAGACAATAGAGACCACAAAAGACGAAGATGAAACAGAAAAATCTGACAAAGAATCTAAAAACAAAAAAAAACAAAGACAAGACACGGAAGAAACAACCGACTCGGAATCCTCAAAAGAGACCGAAAACGAAGAAGGCTGCAGGTATGAAGCCAAAGATTTTAAACTTAAGATCTTTGTGCATGAGGCCTACCCCTCACCAAAGGGCGCCAGATCCGCCAACATCAGAAAAGGGCTGGACAAAGGCACTTGCAAATGGACCTATGTAACCGGCCATGACGAAAACGCAATCGAAAAACTTATATGGGAACACCGCATCAGATTCTTCCCCAATGATATAAGACCACTTAAAAAGGAAACATTCGACAAACTCGCCAACGGAAAATACCAAAGTTCAAAGGAAAAGACAAAAAAGCAAAACTAAAATAATGGCCAATACAAACAGAAAACTAAAATATGGAAACATATTCAGGCAAATAGACGCGGACATCATATGTATCTCGGAACATGGGGTGAAAAACGATGTGCCCATTAAAATCACTAATTAAAATATATTTAAAAAGAACCCAACAGGAGAGAGGTACGATGGCCCGGCTATCGCAATAAGTAACAAGCTTCACTACACTCAGGGACGAGAAGTCAACGAGGCCTACGTGGCCGTGACACTAGAGATGGAATACTCCCCCCTCACAGTTGCTGCGGCCTACCAGCTACCCCGCCGCCCATATGTCTCGATCCATTCAATAATGGAAATATACAATAATAATGACCCTACTATATTATTAGGAGATCTGAACGCCCGCTTACGAGAATCAGGCTATCAAGGGTCGAACAATGCAGGACAAAATTTAGAATTACTGTTAGACAGGGGAATAATCCGAAGAGTAGGCCCAGACTTCCCGACGTTCATTAGGGGAAGATCCGCCACCAGGCCGGATATAGTTTTATCATCCCCAAACTTTCCGTACAATATCTACATGGAGCCAATTCCAATCCCCTGCAGCGACCACATAGGAATTCTAGTGACGATCAACCAGAACCCCATAACACCAAGGAAATCATATAAGAGGGCAGACTGGCAAAAATATACTGAAATATTAGAGAGATATCAACAACCAGATCTTAATGGCAAAAAACTAGAAGAACTAAATAGCATGAGGGACAACCTGATTAAGACAATGATAAGAGGCCGAAAAACAGGCAGTACTACTGACAAAATATAAGACCTTACCACATTCCAAATGGACAACAGAGATGAGAAGAAAAACAAAGAACATCAGAATAAAGTACCAAGAAATAAGAAATTATGGAACCACTCGGCAGAGAGCAAAAGAGCTCAATCAAATTAAGAAAGAAATTATTTTCTTAATAGAAGAGCAACAAGGAGAAATATGGCAAGAACTAATAGATAAAACAGCCACGACCGTAGACCTCAAAGTAGCATGGAGGCTAATAAAAGCGATAAAAGGCAGACCACCAAGAAAGCAGATCAAAATAGTAGATCAAAATAACGAATACATAAGGACCAACGCAGAAATAGAAGAGAAATTCAGATCTCATTGGAGCAAAATCGATACAATTGAAGATGAAGACAACATAAACTATGAGAGAAACAACAGAAAGAAGAGTCAACGAGACTATAGAAGCCAACATCCACAGATTAACCTCTGCGTCAAAAATCGAAGACAACAGAAACGAATAAATAGGCCTGGGAGCCACAATTGCGACCGAAGAAATCAAAAGCACCATTAAATCCTTGAAACAAAAAATGCCAGGAACAACAGGTCTAACGAAATAAAATTATGAGAAGGCCCCAGAAAATATTTTCAATAGCATAAAAGAACTATTTAATGCCTACCTAAACATAGGCACCTTCCCTGAGAAGTTTAAATTAGTAAGGATGGTATTCCTACCGAAACCGGGCAAACGAGAAAACCTGGTCTTGAATTACAAGCCAATCTCCTTGCTAAATTTCCAGGGGAAGATCTTTGAAAAAGTAATAAATGAAAGATTGGACACCTTCCTCGAAGAAAACGAAAAACACAACAAACAACAGTTCGGCTTCAGGAAGGGAGAGACTCCACAATGGCCCTAGCAATAATCTCAGAAAAAATAGCTCAATCGACTGGCCAAAAAAGGATACGTCGACGTAGTCCTTCGCGGCGTAGAAAAGGCCTTCGACATAGTATTGGTCGAAGGACTAAAATATAAACTCCTACAGCTCAACCTCGGCGTAAAAATGGAGAGAATCATAGCCAACTATGTATCGAATAGAAAGGCACAAATAAGCATTGAAGGACAAGAAGGCCCCAGTTTCGACTTACAAACAGGAATCCCTCAAGGGGGGTGCCTAAGCCCCACCTTGTATTCCATATTTACCGCCGACCTACCTGCCCCAATCTCACCTAACAGTATAAATATACAATATGCAGACGATATAAGCTAAAAATTTCCGACAAACTATACAAACCCAAGATGGCAGGCTCGTATTATAGCACGAGAAATAAAAAACATAAGCGATTATGAAAAACGTTGGAAAATTAAAACAAAAATCAACAAATTTAAAATAATCCCTTTACAAAGATTAAAAAAGGCACAAATAATCATAGAAGGTACAGAGTATCAATATTCAAATGAGGGAAAAGTACTGGGCCTACAGTTGGGAAGTCGTGGATACTGTAGCCACGTGAAATCCAAAATCGCATCAGCGAAATCAGGCTTAAGACTGCTCTACACCCTAAGGAATCTGAGCCCCAAACGAAAAAATAACGCTGTACAAAGCGTTCGTCGAGCCGGTTCTGGTGTATACACCGATCCCTCTGCACGTCAAATCGAAATCTAATAAGAATAAAATACAAAGAATACAAAATAAAGCATCATATCTTATCACTAACACTAGAAGAAAGGAGAGGAAGAAAATGCGAGACATATTAGAAACAGCCGAAATTCAACCCATAAACCAGACGCTAGAAGAAAGAGCAAATAAAATATGGACAAAGGTAGATGAAAAGCTCGTAGAAATGAACAACGAACTTAGAATACCGGAAGTAAACTGAAACCGAATAAAGAGAGCATTCCAGAGCAGGTTGGAGGGTCAACCGACAGCGAGAAGAACAACCAATATACACTTGAGTAAAATCAAACTTGGACGCAGAAACAGAGTATAAAAGAAAAAAAGACTTATAACAAACTAAAATAAACTAATCAGAAGAAACATTAAGAAAGATATTAATATAGAAGAATAGCCAGTATCCTGGCAATTAATAATACTCCTACTCACTCACGCACTCACACTCACCCCCTCCGATATATATATATATATATATATATATATATATATATATATATATATATATATATATATATATATATATATATATATATATATATGTATATATAAATATATGTGTATATTTTTTAAAAAATCTATCATGCTATCTACTCTATTCTCCTGCTTCTCTCACCTATTTTTCAAGAATATGCCTCAAATTCTTACTTTAATTATTGTTTCTGAACACCCTGTTCCTGCAGTACACCACTGGACCCCATCCACACAAGGGTGAAACTTTTCTTATTCCATTTTTCTTTCTCTCAGAGCATTTTACTCCCCGTTATGCTCTTCCTTCAGTCCTTCTCCCTCACATTCTCTATCTGCTGTCCAAACCTTCCTCGGATCACGCCACCTTTTAAAGATATGGAACGGTGTAATTCAATGGGAGTAAGGTTCTTTTGGTGGGAAATGCAGGAGTTAATAGGGAAAGAAAGAGAAAAAGGAAGAAGAGAAGAGCTAAGAACGGTTAGAGAGAAGAATAAGGTCACAATAATACGTCGTCAGCCAACAATACTCGGTGGAGAAGAGAGGATTTACTTAGTCCCCCTCTGCCATCAGTTCTCCACAACACCATCTCAGGTGCTCCGACTGATATCTGAAAATTTAGTGCCTTTCCTGCCCCAACACCCGCTGTTTTCCCTCTAGATCCAAAAACCTGGAGGAGAATCTTCCATATATTTTCACTTCTTTCAACTTCACTTTCTTTCTAGATCTCTCCCTAAAAAATTCCGGCGGGAGATGCCCTCGTTTGTAGTGCGTTTTAAATTCGACGACTTTCCACTTCACCCTCACACCCCATCATCCCCACCTCACTCCACAGACGCCCTAAAGGCAATTTGGTTCAAGAAGAACCAAATTCTCACTTGGAATCACTTAAGAGGGAATGAAAGTGGCACTCGCCAGATGCTTTCTTTAATGGTGCCAACGAGGAGAATGGCTTCAAAATTTCGCGATACTAAGTTGACCTCATTTCCAAGAGGATGCATTGATCAATATATATATATATATATATATATATATATAAGACAGGGATGCTTAAGTAGAAGCTAGAAATGAGTCAGAAAAAGTAAAAAGGTCAGAAAAAAAGAAACGTAGAGAAAAAAAAGGAGGTGAACTGAAAAGAGATATGAAGGGAACAAAGAAACTCTTGTAAAGCATGGCCAAAAGTGGTCGCCTGAACGATGCCGCGAATCAGACATATGCTATTAAAGATCAGAATGACAACCTGCTAGTGAAACCAGAGGAAGTGGCAGAAAGATGGCGGGAATGTTTTGTGCAACTGCTGAACTGTGGAGGGAGACAGCAGTGACTCCAAGCAATCAGAGTACATGTTGATGATACGACTGAGGAAAATGATCTTACCACAGAGATAGAACTAGAAACAGCTATGACAAGGATAAGGGAAGGAAAAGCGGTAGGCGAGGATGTGTGGAGATCATCAAGGCAGCAAGACCTCGTGCCTTAAGTGCAATGTTGGACATGCTTAAATAAGCGTATGCCACAGGGAAAATTCCTGGGGACTGGCAAAAAGGAGTCATATGTCCAATATGGAAAAAGGGAGATAATGCTTCATGCAAAAATTACAGAAGGATATCGCTACTGTCGCTCACAGGCAAAACATATAGACGCATCATGGAACAGAGGTTAAGAAATTGTGTAGAACACATCATCGGAGAACCACAACATGGCCTTAGAACTGGCAGAAGTACGTCCGATCTGACCTTCACAATGAAGATAATACTGGAAAAGAGTTGGGAATTGGGATTAAATAGATTGGTCTTATTCATCGACTTGGCAAAAGCTTTCGAAGGGTTGATAGAGAGTCACTGTGGGATCTTCTGGCTAATGATTATTATGCTATGCCACCTAAACTTATACGGATCATTAAGGGTATGTATTATGTGTGCATCAGTAAAGTCAGAGGTAATGGTTTTGAAAGCAAATGTTTCAACATAAAACAGGAGTGCGGCAAGGAGATAACATCTCACCACTGGTTTTTATCATATTTATGGACAAATGTATAAGAGACATAAATATTGGAAGATATGAGGAAGTTACGCTAGTTTATGCCGGCGACGTAGCAAAAATGGAATGAAAATAAACACTGATAAGGGTAAAACGGAATTCATCACTGTTAGTAGGCCAACTGAAGAATACGAGGTATAACATGGACACTAAAAAAATCCATCAGGTTAATGAATATACATACATACCTAGGAGTGAAGGTGGACGATACAAATACTCAAGAGATTGAAATCAACAACCGTATAGTAAAATATAATAATAACTTAATGTTGGTGCACCCATTATTAAAAGATATATACATCCCGTAAGAAAGCAAGCTAGTAATTGACAACACAATTCTGAAACAAATACTGACATATGGCAACGAGAATTGGGCATTGACCACCAGAACAGAATAAAAAATTCAAGCCGCCGAGGTGCGAGCCTTGAGAACATAAAGGGAGTTACAAGGAGAGACCGAGTTCAGAATTCAAGGATAAGAGCAGATCTGAGCTTCGAGTCAATACTCAACACCGTAGAGAAAAGTAAACTAAGATGGTATGGCCATGTAATGAGGATGAATGAGCGGAGATATTCAAAGAAGTATCTCCTATGGAGACCTCGAGGATAAAGCCCAGCCGGTCGACCAAGAAAAAGATGGATCGAGGATGTGGAGAGGGCGCTGATACGAATGGATGTTGTTTCTGACGAGTACGCCAACTGACAGATAGGCACTATATATATATATATATATATATATATATATATATATATATATATATATATATATATATATATATTGCTGTTATCTTTTACTCTAATCCTTTTTTCGTGTTTACTTCAACGTCCTTCTCTCTCTCTCTCTCTCCATATATATATATATATATATATATATATATATATATATATATATATATATATATAAAGAGAGAGAGAGAGAAGGACTTTGAAGTAAACACGCAAAAAGGATTAAAGAAAAAGATAACAGCAATAATCATAGAAGGGAAAAGAAAAGAAAGGTAAACAAGAGACAACTAAAATAAGGCAAAAATAAGAAACAAATGGGATTATAAGGTAAGAAGAACGAAACGAAAATAACAAGTTAATAAATAACCCCACAACTGAGAGCTAAATAAATCCAAATCCCACCCTATAAATTATCGTTAGCGAAGACTAAGAGGTGGCCGCTTTTTGTTATGTGCGAGGAGAGAGAAAGACCCTCGTTCACCTCCTCTCGCTAAGTGTGAGTGTGGGCTTATTTCTCTAATTAACTTTTGGGGTATTTATTGCTGGATATTTCAAATACCAACTGCTTTTTTTCTAAGCAGATGATCTCCTTGATATTTCGGGAGAACCTGAAATATTACTATCATCTTGAACATATTAATTGGCCACTTTCCTCCCTTCACTACGAGAGTAGAGGGGGCAGAGTGAGAGGGGGAGAAAGGAAAGAGGGAAAGGGAGGAGCTAGCCAATAATTTGTTTAGTCGGGAAGGTGAAAGGTGTCGGGATTGGAAAGGGGTTGATATAATGATCGGTGACTCGAGGATTGGCGAATTTCTCAGGAATTACTCAGGAGAGCTTTTGTAAAGCACTCTTGTCTTTATTCGTATTTCCTTTAATTTTCAAATTTTCCCCCAGAAATTTGGGGACATTTCATATTTTTTCCATTATCTTTTCTCCATTTATTTTATCCTTATGCCATTTCATCCACTGTGTATTTCATCCTTGTCCATTTCATCTACTGCGGCTCTCATCCTTGTTCCATCTATTTCTCTGCGTATATTAACTTATTCCATCGCATTCTCTGCGTAATTTGATCCTTGTCCTATTTCATCCTTTTTATGTTTCATCTTAATTTCAATTCATCATTTGTATATTTCATCTTTATTCCATTTCCTCCTCCGTATATTTCATCTTTATTTCATTTCATTCTCTTTTTATTTCATCTTCATTCTATTTCATCTTCTGTATATTTCAACCATGTTCCATTTTATCCTCTATTAATATACTTGTTAGATTTAATCTTTTATGCATTTTATATTGGTTCCATTTTAAACTAAGCGTATTTTAACCGTGTTCTATTTAATCCAATCGTCATTTCATCTTCGCTCCATCTCGTATTCTGGTATTTTATCTTTCTCCTCTTCATCTACTGTCTTGTATGGGAATCGACCCTCTCCCTCCTCTCTCAGTTGAGAGACGGGACGTTGACCGCAAAACATCAGGGCCATGTGGGCCCCTTGGGTCAATCTCGTAACCACAACCCCGCGCCCTCGTCTCTATGAAAAGCAGAACGGTTAAAACTGCAAGATCTCCCTTAAGAGTGTGTATTCAATTTCACCTCAAGTGCGAAATTGGAGACGCGTTTCTCTCAAGCTCGAAGGCCCAGCAGGACCAGAGGTAAGTCCTCCTTAGAAAAACCGTTGGAGTAAGAATCCTCCTGCAGCCTGTCCACAAGCCCCTCCCCCCTCCTACCCGTAGCCCAGTGGGGTGACGGTATATATACCAAAAACTTGGGAAAAACGTGGTAGAATACGTGAGTCAACAAGGCTACGAAGTACCTAGCAAGAGTCCGGGCTAGCAAAAGAAGGGACTAAGAAGCAGCTCATCCTCGAGCTAGTTCCTGGTTATCAAACCGAACATTAAGTTAATTTTTTCAAGTTCAACTTATTTTCGTCAAAGAACCCCCCCCCCCCACTCCTCTATCTTGGTGTATCCCAAAGCACCGAGGTAGTCCTCGGCATTGAGGAATACCGTAACTAAGAAGAAGAAGCTCATCCTCGAGCCCGTTCCCCGGTGGTCAGACCGAACTTTAGGTTAACTTGATTTAAGCTTCAAGTTCAACTTACTTTCTTCAGAGAGACCCCCTCCTATCCTGGTGCATCCTGAAGCACAGTGATAGTCCTCGCCCTTGAAGAAGACCTCCGAGTCCACTCCCTCCAGCACTCCTCTGAGTCAAAGTATTCAAATCTTAGCGCCTCGCTAGAGAGTGCGAATTACTCCCCAGAGTAATCCGAAGAGGAGAAAGGAACATTCTTTTCCTATCCGTGGTGATATCCCTTCCTGCCAAAGGCGTGTGGTTCCGTATCTGCCACACTCACCAAAGTCCCTTGTGGCTTTCAAGTTATTCATCCGCAGCATCCATCTGGCAGGGCGGCACGCGTCATCGTGACAATAACATTCCTGAGGTAAAGTAGCTCATTAAGTTTAAAGTCAGAGTCAAACTTGTTCCAAGGGGTATCCACAAAGGTAATTGCGGCCGGTAAAGGCGTTGGCAATTGTTTGTAAATTGAAGTGAGTGGGGTCAACCCTCACTATAATGTCAATTAGGTCAAGTTAGAAAGCCTTACTTAAAAATTATTGAAGTCCTTACTGTGTATGTAGTTCGTAATATTTATGTGGTTCATATTTATTTATTTTTTTAGTGTTATAATTAAAGTTTGAGTTTGTTTTAATATTTTTTTTTTATTCTATCCTCGAATCGCTACGTATGGCACAAGAAAGCCCTAAAGTGTAAAGAAGTCAATAATCAAGATAATAATCAAACATATATAACACTCTTAGAGAGATATAACGCTAATCAAGGAGTTCTTTTTTTTTTGGGGGGGGGAGTAGTACTCAAACAACCCATAAGTACCAACTCTTTCCAGCACTCAGTCCTACCTATACCACGACATGTATATTTCTTTATTTGTTCAATTTCATCCTCTGTGTATTATATCCTCGCTCCAACTTTACTGAACCGTACTTTATTTTTGTTCCATTTTATCCTATATGTATTTTATCTGTGTTCCAGTTCATTCTATGTGCATTTCATCCCTTTTACACCTCATCCTTTATGTCTTTTTCCCTTGTTCCATTTCATCGTCTGTATATTTCAACTACGTTCTATTTCATTCTCTTTCTCTATATATTTCATCTTTATTCCATTTCATCCTCTGTATAAGTCATCCTCATTACATTTCATCCCATTCCTGTTTTATCCTTGTTCCATTTAATTTTTTATATATTTTACCCTTGTTCCATTGCATCCTCGGAATATTTTCGTTTCGGTTCCTTTCTTTGGCAGTCTTTTTATATCCTTTTTTTCTCGGGTCTTTCCATTTTTTACTCATATTTTTCATTTTCCAGAATTTGTCATCCTTGGCCTCTTTCCCCCTGTCTGGGTGAGGGGATACCTTTAATAACCTAACCCCTTCCCCTCGCAAGGGGATGCCAGGTGGAACACGGGCATGGATGCAGCAGCGGACATCCTGCGGAATCTGTACCTACTCGACCCCAATGCCCGCCGAAGATGTGGCTATATCTTCCACGCATTTTCTCCTCCTCCATCTTCTTCACATATTTCCAGATATCTCCTTGCAGACTTTCTGCGGAGGATGCCCTCGTTGGTTTTTGGTTAAATTATGAATAATATTTAAAATTCTGCCATTTTCACTCGTATTTCCTGGGTCTTTGTCAATTTCGTTCATATTTCTCGTTCACAAGTGGAGACTTGATTTCCTCACATCGCTCAAACAGGGTTAGGAGAGTTGCGCGCCAATAGCGTTCCGTCCTAAATCTCCCTTTAACTACTTTTCCCCTAGATTCTCCCCATAACTTTATTTACACTAATCTCTCCCCTTTCATCTTGGTTTGGGGGTTATTAACTCGCCAATAGAATACCCTTAACCTTATTAGTTTTATTGATCCTTAATTTCCTGGTCCTTCGATACAAGAGAGAGAATTGGAATAAAAATGTTCAAATCATGAGTACTGTAGAGCAGCAAAAATGAAGAGTACTGCAGAGCAACAACGAATCATAAGTACTATAGAGCAGCAACGACAACCGCATGATTTTGACCCATTCTTGTTCGCGCAAACGCGCAGCTTTATCTGCGAAGGTCACGATTAAATCGACTCAATAAATCGCGAATACATGTAATAAATGAATCTTACCCGCAGGCATCATATGGTGAAATACGCACCAACATATAGTTACCTAAAGGTTTCATGTGTGTTGGGGTGTTAATTAAAATGAATGTATATTCTCCATAATGTGGAAATCAGTCAGCGAGAAGAAATAATGGCTATTATTTGAAGGTCAAAAGGTAAACAGCAAAATTGTTTCTTAATATTCGAAGATTAAAGGTTAATTTATTACCATGTTTCGCCTATAGATGGTAGGAAATGAGCCTTTACTTATATACTGTAGTTCAAATGGTGTATATAGGAGGAGGAGCATTTTCAGGGGGGTCCTTAAACAACTCTAGACTAGAAGGTCGAGGTGACTTTTTTCGTGTAAGGGAGGAATGACCGCTGATTGACACATATGCGTTCTACTCAGCACTCGCTTCTCAACATCGAGGTGGGCTGGGGCTATGTTGGGTCTTGAAAGCGGGAGGAGAACCGATACAAAATTATTTCAATCGGATGAATCGAGTTGATTAGAAAAAAGGAGGAAAGATAATATATGCTAACCATGGGCCTTGAAACAAGATTAAACGCAAGTAATGTAAATCATGTTAGGAAGAGAGAAAATGAAAGAAGAGCAAAAAGGAGATGAATACACAGGACAATTAACTAGGTCAGGGGACAGGGTGAAGCTAGTAACACTGGAAGCAGAGCCAGGAAGGAGATGACGGAAAATAAGGTATTCGTTGGAGGGAGCAGTAGGCGGATAAGGCTCAATGACCGAGGAGGGCTTAAATGCAGTGAAGTTGTTGATAGGCAGAGATTGACAGGAAACAAGCTATTGTACCTTAAGGATCTCTTTCTTACTTATGGATAAAGCTAAATGGTTTTAAGATGGACAAGTCGTGCTGGGCATGAACTGACCAAGTAGCTTGATCAACTGCTTTGTTGCAGGCGCTGGGACGTGGAAAGACACCTAGCAGATGGTGATAAACCTTGTTGATGGAAGTGAAAAGCTCAAACGAGAGAAATCGGATCTCCTAGACTAAATGATTTAGATGAAAGTGGTGGGACAATGTGAAATCACGCTCCGGGAATCCATGAGCAGCACGAATTTGGTGAAAGATAGAGGTTGAATTTTCGGAGAGCCTTCCGGATAGCGAACATACGAGTATCTGCCGTGGAAGGTGAACACCGAGAAAGAAAGCGGAAGAAAAGAGGCTCAAAAATATCATTTCCATCCCAACAGCATCAGAGACGTTGTGGAAAGAGCAAAAACAATTGGTAGAGATGAACGTGCCCGTAGATTGGGCGGACGCATGGCTAAGGAAATCTATTTGGGAACCTTACCCCCATTCTAGGATTCGTCTTCAGACAAGAGATGCTTGCAGATTCTTGTTGGATACATTAGGCACGTTTAAACACCAGTAGAGGGTTCTGATCGACTGGGAGAAAAAAACATATATGTATGGACAAAGTTGATTCGAGCCACTGCCCTTTTGCAATAAAACTGGTAATGAAGACAACTTGCGGAAGCGAAGTAATTCCTTTGGAGAGACAAATGATCGCCTGTCTGATAAAGAAAGGACTTTGCATTTCACACGTTGCCTGGAATGTATAGAAGAGTGAAAAACTACTCTAGCCAGTCAAAGACACTGGTTAATAACTGAATAAAACAGAGGTAGGATCTAGAGTGATACTGAGTTAAACACCACATAGTTTAAGTGTAGTTTAGATTAGATCTAAGCAGTAGCACTATAGAGGCAAAATAAAGAGTGACCCTTTGTTTTAAGAGATAAACGATATAAAGGTTACGAGTATCCCTGGTAATGCAATGAGGTAGGATATATGAGGCTTTCAAGAAAGCTTTTCATCGAAGATGAGGCTTAGAAACCTCATGGATTGCTTCGCTGTTATGAGGTTCTAGAATATAAGTAAGGTTGTAACATCTTTTTATTGGTAGCAATGGAGGCGAAATAAGGAGAAAGAAGAATTGGGCTGGGTGGGAAGCAAATCAACAAGAAGCAGCTTCCTTGATGGCCGCAGGGATGGCAAGATGGACTACAACTTCAACCGTGGGTAGGGTATTATAAAATGGATTAGATCACCAGGTCGTTATCGTAGAGTGGGCTGCTAATATGGCCAGTATGAGAGAATAAGAGTATGTTCATCATAAGCGAGAAAAGGCGTACACTTAGACAGATCCATAGAGAACTCATTCTTTCTATGAAAAGAAGATGAAGTAATGGGAACAGAGAAGAATCTGGAAGGGACGGTCGCAAAAGAATTTAAAAATGAAAGTGTGTATAGATCTATATAAGTTCAGAAGAGTAAAAACTAGATCTGATTGAGTAGCGTTGAGTATTGTCGTATGGTTTGCGGATGTAAAAAACACAGCGAATGTGAACTAGTGCACGAGAATGCCTCATAAACGCCGTTGATATTGCGGGGAAGGGGATACAGAACTTTGCAAAATTGGCTGAATCAGGCATGGCAGTCACGGATTAAGGACTAGGATTCGTCGTGGAAAGATAGGGGCGAATTCACCATCCTCTGAATGATGTATCAGGCGATAAGATGAGATAGGAACTCATGCTAGCCGAGTGGATACGGCATTGGCCTCCCAACGTCGCGGTACCGGGTTCGATCCCGAATCCCGGCATGAGCGGACGTAAACTTCAGCGCAAGTAGAGATCTGGCTACCGATTGGTGGACGCGCTGTGCTTACCCCGTTTTCGGGTGGGCAGCTCTTACACCTCTCACCTCACACATAGCCAATCACAAAACTGCTTTATTTCCTCTCCCGCCTTCACAGCACAACACACGCATACACTCGCTGTTCCAAGGAATCCTGCCATGGGTATCTATATCCACGTACCTCTGATGCGGAACAGGTGCCTCTCCCCCGAGGTGATGAAGGCTTCCACTTGAGCGCTGTTTGGCGTCAAAACATAATACCCCCTGGCACCTCTTCCCAATCCCAACGCAGTCCAATGTGCCGAATCCTTCCCAAAGCCTTAGGAAAGGCATTAGAGCCCTTGCATGTCGCAGTACAATAACATATATCACCACAAATATAACACAGACTAAGGCATTAAAAGACGTCTTAACGTTTTAAAAAACAAACAGTTTGGAATGAAAAGAGTGAAAAAAAGGATCAGGGGAGCAACTGCGTATAACCAACTGTGAGAGTATAGAAGCGCTAGTCTCTAAACGTATACTCAGATGGGTGGGGAACGTGATAAGGATGCCAGACCAACGACTGCCTAAACAAGTCTTTTACAGCAAACTCAGGGAAGGTGCCCGTCGTGCTGGTGGTCAGAAAAAAATATAAAGACCATATATAAAGAACGTTGAAAGCCTGCAACATATACCCAACCCACCTTTAAGAATTAGTAGAAGACAAACCAACTTGATGGTGTTCTATCACGGAGAGGATACAACACCTGGAAGCAGAGAGACCAGGGAAAAGGGACCAGGCCTGAGGTACGAGACACCAGTGGCAACTAATCATCCCAGATGCAGACCATAAATGCCGCGAATGTGGAAAGGGCTTCCTGACAAGATCAGGCCTTCTCAGCCACATGCGTGCCCATGACAGGACAAATGGGAGAGGTCGTCATCGTGCCGATTGACACCTATAAGCTTCATAAAAGAAGGGCTGTACTGCTTCGTGTCATGTAGTTAGAGGGAAAGATAGAAAAACGTATGTCCAGTACCTGTCTGCAGACACACTTGAATTTAGTTGGCACGCACATTTTACGCACCTCCTACATATCCAGATACTAAGTAGAAGACAATTTCAACATTCTCCAAAATCGCACCAGCCAGGACGTTACGGATGTGAGAAGATTTCAGTGCATCAATGGATCAACGGCACTTAGCGTGATTTGTGTATCGCTATGAAATACAAATTGATCTCCGAGTCGGGTATGGAGCGCAATCTCCGTATTGAGAATTTATTGTAACCAGATCAGTCATGAAGCCAAACGTATTTCTCAAAAGAGCCCCGCAGGCTTCAAACAGGGGGATGATACTGTGGAAACCAACTCATCTGTCGGACTTGGAGCCATGCTAGTGTGACACCATATGTGCTCAAAGAGATACAAACGCAATACCTTCGATGCAGTGCTGAAAGGCTTTGATAGCAGAGGAATGGCGATAAATGGTGCTATGAAAATTCTTGCATATTAAAGGCATCGGTTTAAATTATCGATCAGTTTCACAAGGGTTCGGTCCCTGGGACTCATTGAGTATTCCCCCAGAGCAGGTAAAAATGGTGTGAAACTGCTTTACGATGTGGCGTAAATCCACCTCTTCGAAGCTAGATGAGAGCGGAATGGATAGAAATATAAAATAATGCCTCCTATCCAGGTGTAGCTGGATTGATACTGCCTGAAGGATGGAATTTAGATCCAAATAAAGAACGGAGACATCTCATTGCCCATATATTGCGCATCCACTTCTCTAGGCCCATTTTGTATTTTTTGTGGTCGGTAAACGCTTATATATCGGAGCAATGTGAAGGAGAAATGCATCTAACATCGTCTCCTTGAGATAGACTACTAAGGTAGAAGGTGGTGAAACAAATCTCTCCATCTCCTTTATATTAGCCTGGAGTCAACGGCAATTTAATTGCGTAAAAATGCTTACTATATCTACTAAGAAGGAATATCTCAAGACATTTGTCGCGGAGAAATCTCGCATTGTAAAATCTGTACTCGATTCGAAAATAAACCTCTGAAAGCTCTTAGCCTCAGAATGTGTCGATGACGCTGTGGCATTCTAGAATTTATTGGATAAGATCTGGCTTGAGACGTAATGCTTGTGCTTCCTCTGCCTCAAATTCTTCTTCTGGTGAGTGCTCTTGGGGGGTTGTCATTTCCCGATCTAGTTGATGGGAAGCGTCCAACTTCAGGTAGTAGTGAGAAAGAGAAGTCTCCCTTGGTGCTGTTTCATTTCGTGCGGCAGTCTTTGAAGCTCAGGGAAGAGGTTACTGCCCCTTTCCTGTGTGTTTCCTTCTACTAGTTGAGCGACTCGGTGGGGAAGCGTGACTTCTTCTTTTATGCAAAGTGGTCACTTGTAAAGTAGAAGGGCCCCAATAGTGACCATAGCAGTGCTTTTGTCCTTAGTGATACCCGTCACATTTGGGAGGCCACCAGGTTTAGTTAGAACTAAGAGATGTGTTCCTAATGTGCTCGAGATCTACCCCTCTCATTCGCCTACAATTACCAGGATAGTAGTTTTTTAAAGTTTAGAGGCATAGGAAATGTCTGATCACAAAGATTACAACAGGAACAAGACCCTTTCTGACGAACTTCTGTGCCTAGGCTGGACGACTAGATCCTCAAATAAAAATCGCAATGCTCAGAGGGAACAGAGTGCAATCTGCCACAACTCACACACTTAGCCTTACACAAATCAACTTTTACGTGTGCGGCCTTAGAATAGTTTCCACAGCTTTTAGGTTGCGTGATTTAGGAGGTTATTCACCATTCGTATAGATGAAGCGGTGGTAATACAATCGCGATAACAACTAGAAGGTCTTGACGCGGTAGAGCTACCCGGGAGCACGCACCGACGAGGGGAGCCCATAATGCTCAAAAGTGACGAAGATTGCTAAGTGATGTAGAACCCTCTTCCTAATTCCTCGCCTCTAGCTAAATCCCGACTTGCTCTTCGTTAATATCTTCAACTAAGGAGTTTGGCATTTCTCTGAAATAAACTACTCCTTTTACCAAGTTAATTGTAGGGTGCAAAATAATAGGTCTACATAGATTTCTTCCTCTCACAAACACGCATTCGGCAAAGAGCACTCACCGCAATATTCTTAGCTATCCACAGCATCACCTTCAAGATGATCTCAAGGACCTCGCACCTCCCTTACACACAAACCTCGTAGCAATAAACATAAAAAAGTCTTCGACACGGAATCTAAACTTATTTTTTTTCTCCAAATCCTAAATGTCAAACTTACTAGCAACAGCAAAGCTAGTAAACAAACTTCATCTTCTTCAGACAAGAGCAGGTTAAGCAAAAACGCACAAATCACTCATACCACCACCCCATAATGGCGTTCTCTATGGTACCACCCTATCAGCTCTACCTTTTAACTTCATTTACGACATTCCGCAACCACCATCTCTAAATATCATAACAAATCCTAAGACAGATGATCACTCGATAACAGCACAATCCTCCCATATCAACATAACAATTATTCCATAACCAAAAGAGTTATCACTGCATCAGTCTTCTATCATTTATAAATACAATTGTTCTCGATGTAAATCCGAAGCCTATCTTGGATCGATGCACGTTGTCGTAGAATGACTCCCGACGATATACCATATATCACTATTCGTTGAGGGAACTTCCTTAATTATCTCTAGAGTGCGTTTTTACTGTCTGGCGGCCGATATTATGTATCTTCAAAATGCTTAAGAAGTGGAACTGAGCTCAAGGATAATAATATTGCTATCATTAATAAAATAGAGTTTTATTAACAATAACTATAAACAAAACACAAAAACGGAAAATATTGACAAACAGAATGGAAAGGGTCGTGGAGACTCGGGCTAATCCAAGGATTTAAGGGATCAAAAAAGGTAAAACAAATATGGAGTTAAAGAGATGGGATGGTTCGATAAACCATTTAAAGCACAGGATAGAATTGACAAATAAGGGATCAATACTCAAAAGGTGACGCTTGGCTTACGTAACTTCATTAGGGTGCAGTGAAAGGTACTTGAAGGAATATTCGGTCCGCTGGCGAGTTCCAGCCGAAGGGGGGGGGATAAAAGGATCCTGACGTGGCGTCTTGGAAAGGAGAACCGTTACTCGACGAACGGCTTGACGAACAATGGCTGTTCTAGGTTGTTCTCTTCTGAACAAAGGGGGGGGGATGAGAACCGTCTCTTGTCTACGGGCTCAAGAACAATGGCTGTTCTAATGTTGTTCTCCTTTGAACAACAGGGGGGGTGAGAACCGTTTCTTGGCGAAGGGCTCAAAACGAACAATGGCTGTTCTAATGTTGTTCTCCTTGAACAACAGGGGGGGATGAGAACCGTTTCTTGGCGAAGGGCTCAAAACGAACAATGGCTGTTCTAATGCTGTTCTCCTTGAACAACAGGGGGGGGGATGAGAACCGTTTCTTGGCGAAGGGCTCAAAACGAACAATGGCTGTTCTAATGCTGTTCTCCTTGAACAACAGGGGGGGATGAGAACCGTTTCTTGGCGAAGGGCTCAAAGCGAACAATGGCTGTTCTAATGCTGTTCTCCTTGAACAACAGGGGGGGGATGAGAACCGTTTCTTGGCGAAGGGCTCAAAACGAACAATGGCTGTTCTAATGCTGTTCTCCTTGAACAACAGGGGGGGGATGCCTTGGGGACTTGGCGTCACTAAAGGCTCGAACCTTTGGCACTCAAGGAATATTGTCCCCCTTCTGGACAAGTGATGGTGAATCTCGAGGTCGAGGTCCCTTGGCGCACAAAGGGAGAGAGGGTCGTGGTGATGTTTCGCGACGAAAATCTGGATCTCCAATCTGATCTTAGTGGTAAAGTTTCCATATAAATAGCCAGGACATCTCCTTGGCGTCGGGGAACATGGAGTGAAAGCTTGGAGGGAACGCACAGCCGGGCCGGAGAAAAATGCCTTATCTGTTCATAAGCCTAACTCGATCTGGCGAGGTCGGCGAATGGGGGTGAACGGGGGGACGATAACCTCCTTGTTTAAACATTGACGTCCGGTAGCTGTTGATAAGACTCCAAGCCTCGAATCGAAGATGCACGTGGGCCTCCTCGAGGTTTTAACTAATATGGGATAGGAGTTGAATTTAACACAGATTCAACTCGTTCTATCACACCCCTCCATTCCAGGCGAAGTTGTCACTTCGAAAAAAAAAGAGAGAAGGGACAACGATAGAGCTCCGTTGTAGGGAACTCGTTTTCTTGTACCAACCGTATCTTCTTGCACCTAACTAGTATTACCTCAATACATGATTATTTTGATCTTTAGATTACAGGGGAAAATAACCTTTAATACAACTTAATAAAAAAAAAAGGGCATGGAACAATGAAATGTTATAAACTTAGTACATACGGGACAAAATAATTTATACGTAAATTAATAAGAACAAATATATATACATAAAAAAAAATTAGACATTGAGCGTTACAAAATTCAGACATATACATTAATTAACTATATTACAAAAGAATCTTAAATTAAGTCGTATAAGACGGTATATACCTACATGGAGATACTAATCCTATGAATACAATTGTTCTACGCTATTCGGTAACGCATTCCTACTGAGTGCGTCAGCGACCTGGTTATCGGAACCTTTGATATAATTTATTTTAAATTGATACTCTTGCAAGAGTAAACTCCAGCGCATGATGCGGCCGTTTGAGTGTCTCAAATTCCTAAGATAGGCTAACGGACGGTGGTCGGTTCCTATTCGAAATTCTTTACATATCAAGTACAGCTTGAATTTTTCTATAAACCAGATAATTGATAGAGCTATCTTTTCTCTAGTGGCATATCTCTTTCCGCGTGGTAATAATTGACGACTAGCATATGCAACTGGATGACTCGTTCTGTCATCCACGTATTGAAGGAGTACACCTCCAATGCCCTCGTTGATCACGTCGGTCTTAACCCTAAAGGATTTTTCCGGGTTGGGCAACTTTAATATGGGGGCAGAAATGAACTTACTTTTGAGCTGATTAAAATGGGAAACAGCGACATCATTCCAACGTAAACGATCGGAGAAATTCTTTTCCTGAAGGGGGCATAGGGGGGCCAAAATTGCAGCGAAATTCGGAACAAATCGCTGATAGGGAGAAGCTGATCCTAGGAACGATCTTAATGGCTTATTTGTAATCGGGAGGGGCATGTGGGCGATTGCCTTAATCTTGTTCTCGTGGGGACCTAACTTGCTTCGTCCTATTTTGAAACCCGAATATTTAATGGGTTCGTGAGCAAAATAGTATTTGCTGGGGCCAATGGTGAGGCCATTTTCACGCAGTTGCTCGAAAAGAGCTAATAGGGCGGGTAAATGGTGATTCCATTTAATTAGTTCTTGTATCTGACTCTTCTGACGTGGTGTCAGCTGCGCGTCACTATCCAGGTCAGAGGGTTCCAAAGACTCGCCTGGTAGGGAAGGAGGAGGGTAATCGGCATCAGGTTGGATGCACACTGTCTGAATTACATTAAGGGACTCCGCGGGGCAATCCTCTTCAAGCGCCGATGCTTCGTCCAGTTCTACGAAGGTATCTCCATGGGCGCGTTGGGGGTTCTTTTTTTCTTGGGGTCCAGGGACAGTCTCCGTGTCCTTGTCTGGGGCCTTATCATCTAAGGGTTTTAGTGAATCACATTCCTCTTTTTCCGTCCTAAAGTCCTGGTTAGGGGTCTCTGAGAAATCGGACGGTATCGGGGTTCTGATGGGGACGGGCTCCTGGGCTTCTTTCTTATCTCGGCCTTGAGGAAGGGCGGCCTGAAACACAGGGTCGAAACTTACTTGGGGGCTCTGTCCTATAAGTACGGAACAGAATTTTATGGGTGCTACAATGACTTCAGCCCAGCCATTATAATATTGACACTGCAGGTAACATCTAGCGACGGGGAATCTGTTCGCCCGCCCAAGGTAGTCACGTACCACCGCAAATTTTTCGTGGTTAGAGGCCACTGGGAGGAGTTCGTCGGACACGATGAAGCACGTACATCCTGTGTCCCTGACGAGAGTCGATACTCGGCAGTTGTCCACGCTGCCCTCCTCATATTTCAAAGTTCCCGCTAAACTTTTATAAAAAAAAAAATTTACCTGGTGGCCTGACGGATGGGGAGAAGTTTCTGCTTGGGTCTGCACCACCGGGGGAGCCGGGGTTGCATTAATCTGGTGAACTTGGTGGGCTGGTCCGCTTTTAAGCCTAGAATTTTGGGGGCAATTCCAGCTCATGTGGTTTTCTACACCACAGGTGAAGCATATGGTTGGTCGCTTCGGGAAGAGAGATGGAGGAGAAGTCTTAACGGGAGGTTTGGAGTCCCGTTGTTGATTTTGGGGAATGAAGTTTCGGGGTCTTACGGGGCTCGGAAACTTTGTCAGCTTTCCTGGGAAGGGGCGCGAATCCTTCCTTCTTTCTTCTCGTTGGATTACTCTTTCCCTTTCTATTACTTCCATTTTTCTTTGAAATTCTGCTTCAATCCGAGCTAACTCAATCTGATGGTCAGCTTGTCTTATCCGTTCCTCTCTTTTTCTTTCTTCTCGTTGTATTTCTCTTCTTTGCTCCTCTTGAATGTACTTAATTAGTTCTTTTCCGGAAAGTCCGCAGGACTCTCCTTGCGCTTTAAAGATTTCAAACTGAGTCATCTTTGCACTTGGGGCGCACTAGTCAACCAACTAAAATTCCTTGCAACAGAATTATGCCTCTATAGAATTAGCCTACCTAAATATGGGCACTGACCTATTCGTACTTGGTTTCTCACTCTAAATAACCACTGACTAAAATCACAAAAAAAACACAACAAATTATTATAACCGTTCCTTGAGCTACTCCAGCTTCTTAAGTTTAAAAAAAAGGGGATAGCAATCGTTAAAACAAAAGGGAACTACTATATTCTATTATTATAATGAATAACACTATGCTTTACTCGACTGAGACCAGTGTTTGCAAAGATATAGCGTTAAACCTTACACACCTGATACCAAATTTAAATAGTATATATATATATATGTCGTAGAATGACTCCCGACGATATACCATATATCACTATTCGTTGAGGGAACTTCCTTAATTATCTCTAGAGTGCGTTTTTACTGTCTGGCGGCCGATATTATGTATCTTCAAAATGCTTAAGAAGTGGAACTGAGCTCAAGGATAATAATATTGCTATCATTAATAAAATAGAGTTTTATTAACAATAACTATAAACAAAACACAAAAACGGAAAATATTGACAAACAGAATGGAAAGGGTCGTGGAGACTCGGGCTAATCCAAGGATTTAAGGGATCAAAAAAGGTAAAACAAATATGGAGTTAAAGAGATGGGATGGTTCGATAAACCATTTAAAGCACAGGATAGAATTGACAAATAAGGGATCAATACTCAAAAGGTGACGCTTGGCTTACGTAACTTCATTAGGGTGCAGTGGAAGGTACTTGAAGGAATATTCGGTCCGCTGGCGAGTTCCAGCCGAAGGGGGGGGGGATAAAAGGATCCTGACGTGGCGTCTTGGAAAGGAGAACCGTTACTCGACGAACGGCTTGACGAACAATGGCTGTTCTAGGTTGTTCTCTTCTGAACAAAGGGGGGGGATGAGAACCGTCTCTTGTCTACGGGCTCAAGAACAATGGCTGTTCTAATGTTGTTCTCCTTTGAACAACAGGGGGGGTGAGAACCGTTTCTTGGCGAAGGGCTCAAAACGAACAATGGCTGTTCTAATGTTGTTCTCCTTGAACAACAGGGGGGGATGAGAACCGTTTCTTGGCGAAGGGCTCAAAACGAACAATGGCTGTTCTAATGCTGTTCTCCTTGAACAACAGGGGGGGGGATGAGAACCGTTTCTTGGCGAAGGGCTCAAAACGAACAATGGCTGTTATAATGCTGTTCTCCTTGAACAACAGGGGGGGGATGAGAACCGTTTCTTGGCGAAGGGCTCAAAGCGAACAATGGCTGTTCTAATGCTGTTCTCCTTGAACAACAGGGGGGGGATGAGAACCGTTTCTTGGCGAAGGGCTCAAAACGAACAATGGCTGTTCTAATGCTGTTCTCCTTGAACAACAGGGGGGGGGATGCCTTGGGGACTTGGCGTCACTAAAGGCTCGAACCTTTGGCACTCAAGGAATATTGTCCTCCTTCTGGACAAGTGATGGTGAATCTCGAGGTCGAGGTCCCTTGGCGCACAAAGGGAGAGAGGGTCGTGGTGATGTTTCGCGACGAAAATCTGGATCTCCAATCTGATCTTAGTGGTAAAGTTTCCATATAAATAGCCAGGACATCTCCTTGGCGTCGGGGAACATGGAGTGAAAGCTTGGAGGGAACGCACAGCCGGGCCGGAGAAAAATGCCTTATCTGTTCATAAGCCTAACTCGATCTGGCGAGGTCGGCGAATGGGGGTGAACGGGGGGACGATAACCTCCTTGTTTAAACATTGAAGTCCGGTAGCTGTTGATAAGACTCCAAGCCTCGAATCGAAGATGCACGTGGGCCTCCTCGAGGTTTTAACTAATATGGGATAGGAGTTGAATTTAACACAGATTCAACTCGTTCTATCACACACGTACATGCTCGTAATTACTCACAGGTAGGTATGTTGGTGGTTAACGCCATTAGTCTGCTGGTCTGGAGGAAACCCCCAATAAGATAAAAATAAACATTCACGGCTAATCCCGAGAGCGTCATTAACTGGTTCTCTTTTTCATGGGTAGGTAACCGGAAGTATTTGCGTTTTTTGTACCAACAATATAATGTAAAACAAAAAAGTGTTTCAAATTTCGTTAGAATCAGCTGAATAGTTTTGATGTTATTAAAAAAACAAAAGAATTCTAGGGCTATCCTTGGGACGACTTTGGCAATTATAGCATTCGAAAGAGAATGTGAAACAACATAAGGCTTTCAAATTTAGTTAGAATCGGCTGAATAGTTTAATGTTCTTACAAAAACAAAAAAGCAAATCGGGGACCGACGTAGTAAGATGTAGAGTCGTCCGCGACCTGACTCACACGCGACTAAAAATGTAAAGTTGCAATCACTTCGTTGCGTAGTGCAAAAGAAGATTTTACATTGTAAATTTATGCGTTTACAGGTATTTATTTTACTTGGAAACTCTATTTCATTTTTTTATTTTGTTTCCTTTTAAATATAATCTAATGAGATGTCGAGGGTTCTTTTGAGAAGGATAATCTCTTTTCTGGGATATAATAAAATGTTCGATGTTATATAGTCCAGTTGATTCAGAACAACCGTCACAGCAGTCTGAACTCTGTCGACTTCAGTATAGAATGATCTGTTCGGAGCTGAATACTATCATTGAAATCTTTTGTGTATGAAGAAATGCCTTAATTGAAGCAGCTGGATCACTTTATTCATAAGATAATATGTCTATATCTAATGCTTGAGTCACTTACCATTGTACTAAACCTATAGAGTACTTTACATAAGAGAGAAACTGCTTCAGGAATGTCTCTACTCAATCAGGGCACCAAAATAAAAGTCTATCCTTATTCATGTGACTAATTATTTCAGACCCACGAACCCGCAGGCATTTCGAAAGTACATCGATAAGAGACATTTCAGCTATTTATTAAAGTTGAAGATTTTGTTTGTGAAGTGATAATGGGTGTATATCGAATTTATTATTACATTATATGAGTGAACATTAAAAAATTAATTTAAGCTGTGGTATTGAGCTTACCTCAGACCTAACTGAGGGTGAGACTAATAACTCACAAAATGAAAGGTGATAGAAAAACTTTCTGTTCAATATAAATTATCATTTTATAAAAACTGATAAGAAAAACTTTCTGTTCAATATAAATTATCATTTTATAAAAACTGATAAGAAACTTTGTCAAATTTCCTTTATGCACTTTACCAGATAAAGGTTAGGCACAGCAAATTTCCAGCCTCGACCTTAAACTACACGTTTTACGGTAACTTACAGTAAACAACGTATATTTACTATATAAAATACAGTATTATACTGTGTACCAATGTGTGCTGTATTTGAGTGAGTGTGTAACTTTTATAATTAGCATGTGTGTGGATTTCCTACTTTGATTTCTCTGTGTATAAAATATAAGTGTGGGCGTCTTTGTGTGGACATCATAGGCTATGTTCTATGGAGGTTAGAGAACCTCCATGCTTGACGGAGATATAGCGAATAGTGAAATTTGGTTTAAGACTGTATAATTGTGTGTGAACTATGCATAAGGGTGTTGTTTTAATCATCAAAGTTATTTTTCTATGCTATTTCATACATTATTTTGGTTGAAATCTACTAGTTTACGGTCTGACCAACATCGAGTACCATTTACAAAATGAATGCGCTTAAAAGACATAACTAAGCGTGCTCCAATCTCCCGACGACGTACTCGCTTTGGGCAAGTTCTGGTTAATGGGTGTGGCACAAATAAGGCATAGGAGGGTGCTTTTTAATGCCATCATAGGACGCTCGCATTAAAGTACCCTCTTACGTCACTGGCGAGATTCCAGATCTATTTAGTCTGGAGGTGGACTCAATTTCATCGGGACTAAAGTTGAGACCTTCAATAAAGTATCTGGATTAACGGCATTGACCCTCTTTTGTGCTGGGATTATCATCGATGTTCGTCAATAGCAAGAGAGATAAAAACAACATAACTTCCTTATCAATAAGGGTTCGTGTGAGTTAAGCCTTTAAATGTTGCCCAACGCTACCTACAAAGGTCTGCTATATAATTAGCATGCATTAGATCAGAAGGAAGAGATCAGTTATTGACTCTTTCATTTCCACCTCTATCATACAATCGCCAGACACAATAAAATTTCAATGCGATTTGATGCAATTACCATAAAACGCACAATAAAGAGCAAACAATTGAATGAGGGAGGAGCATTCCATTGTTAGCGTGAGGAAAAGGTAAAGTTTTCGATCAGAGAAAGGAAAATGGTGCAAAATTGATAGCAATTTTATGTGGAAGAGAAACTATAAGAGGAGAGAGAGAGAAAGAGAGAGAGAGAGAGAGATGAAGAAAGAAGGGTGATGAATAGAAAGAAAGGGAACTACAGTAAATAACTCAGAATGAGAGAACCGGACAAATCTCATAATCTCTCGAGGTGAGAACAAACGTGCGACTTCCAACGTGCAACCTGCATGGTGCGAACTCCAACGTTGACCTCAAGTGTGCAAACTCCTACGTACAATCTTAGATGGTCCAGCCAAAAATGCGAACTTCAAGTAGTCCTTCGACTTCGGAGCTGCTAATTCGAAAGCGCGAACTCGAAATAGCAAACATCTTAGTCCAACTGGCGGAATCTCATGTAAGAACTTAACGTTCGAACTCTAAAGTGTGAACTTCATATATGACCCCCATGTGGGGAATCAGAAGTGCGAACTCCAACGAGCGATCTTCAACGTGTGACCTCCAATGTGCAACCTTCATTGTGCGCGTCCAACTGCTACTACCGATGTGTGACCTGCAATGTGTAACCTCTAATGTACGAACTCTAAATGGAGTAACCACTAACATACAACGAATGAGCTCCAATTTGAGGTTTCTAACGTGTCTAATCCAATTTGTGGACTCCAAATACCCTAAATGTTAGACTGAATTGGATATTCCTGCTGAAGGATCGAGCCCTTTCCTTTGCATCCAATGTCCCGGACCTCTTTCCAGCTACGCAAGCGACGGAAGAATGAACGGATAATGATCCCCACTTTGGGAGACAAGGATAATAAGGCTTGTTTGTTACCACAAGGAAGAGGGGCGTTGAAAGCCTCCAAGAACCAATTGGGACAACACTAAAATTTACGAATTCGAACTTTCTTCGCGAGGACTCTGAAAGTTCGTGATAAATAGGCTGAAATAAAGGGAATTGAACATTTTTTACGGGGAGAGCACACTTCTCTCCTAAATCAACCCCGTTCCAAGCTAAGACAACCCCTCTTATGTGGACCTTTCGTAAAGTTGACCAAGATTGGGCTCCAAACCTTCGAAAAACATAACCATCGTGACCTAATTTCGCACATGGTTGAGAAGTGAAGGTTCTACTCTGCTCTACCACCATCAGTCACTCCCCCAGTCTTATGGTAGTGAAAAACCTCCTCTTCTAAGCCAAGCCGATAATCAACTAAAAACCCCAGATAAACCCACAAGACATGTCTATACGCACACTAAATTTCCTCCTGGGGCAGTGGTGGAGACTGTTGCATGAAGGCAACACAGTGGCTCACAGGGAGTCCGCATCCAGCCTGTTGCGTACATAGAACTTTCATCATCTCACAAAATAATTTTTTTAAATGTTTTAAAATAACAGAGTGAATTGTAATCCCGTCTCAATTCCGTTTTCTACCTCTGCCCCATTTTCCACTCAACTTGTCTCTGCCTTGTATGTGTATAGCAATTTTCATTTAAAATTGAGGTTGAAAAGTAAATTTCACCAATTTAGCTTTACGCAGAAACAACAATTCAACGATAGAAACCCCGCAAAATATATCAGGATTGGCTTTCAAAACATACAATTCTTTTCACTCAAAATTTTCTTATCCAACATGTCCATAAATGTTTTAAAATAACAGAGTGAATTGTAATCCCGTCTCAATTCCGTTTTCTACCTCTGCCCCATTTTCCACTCAACTTGTCTCTGCCTTGTATGTGTATAGCAATTTTCATTTAAAATTGAGGTTGAAAAGTAAATTTCACCAATTTAGCTTTACGCAGAAACAACAATTCAACGATAGAAACCCCGCAAAATATATCAGGATTGGCTTTCAAAACATACAATTCTTTTCACTCAAAATTTTCTTATCCAACATGTCCATAAAGGACTTGTAAGTGAAAGGGGGCAAGTAAACTTAGAATAAAGAAACCTAAAGGTAGCAAATAATATGAAAATAGGCTAAAGAATAATTATAAATCAGTGAATAAAATGCAAACAAGAAAAAATAATATAGAGAAGATCTACATTCGCAACATTCAATAACCAGAGATTCCTCGTTTATCGCCTATTGTTCCTGAGAGATCTCCCTAAGTGTATCTAAGATTAAACATCCTGAATTCTTAAGGGATTAGTTCAGAAACCAAGATAGCAAAAGTACATTTAAGTAAAGTAAAATAAAAGTAATTGTAATAAACTAAAATGCTAGATACAGTGAAAATAAAAATACAACTTACTTTAATCTACCTTTTAATTAAAGGTTAAGTTAATTAAATCTATTACACTTCTATTTGTTAATGATAAGTTTTCCCTTGAAATAAATCTTACTCAAAGATTGTCTAAAATATAATTAGTGCTATTTTGAAGTCAGCTAGAAATAAATTACGTCAAAATACAACAAAAAAAGGAGAGCTTAAGATAACCCCCATGAGAAATCAGACACTGGGTGGAACTTATGTTAAACCAGATATTCTCCCCTAGTCAGTAAAAAAAGACCCCCCCACTAGAATGAAAGAAAAAAATGAGAAGAAATTAAGGTTGCAACGCGTTAGCAAAAATAAGTTACTTGCTCTAAGGTAACACGTCTCTTTTAGTGAAAGAAATTACTATATAACCCATGAGTTTTACCGCATGGCAGTACGCATGACTCTTCTCTCCTTAACACCATTCTGCAATGAATGGGAGGGGGGCAAAAGAACTGGGACCTCTTGCAGGACGAGCCATAGGAGGTGGCCTGCAGGAGGTGGCGTGGCCTTTGTTTGTCTTTCTTTGAAAGCCAAGTTTTGAAAATGGCGTACACGATCATCCATGTAAACGCAATCTGTGTGTGTGCAATTGCACAAGTGTGTGCAAGGGATGTGATGGTTGGGAGACTTTTAACAAACTATCCTAATTCCTTAGGGCAGAGGTGTTTAGACCTGTTCCAGCGCACCCCTACACTACACCCCGCTACACTACACACCGCTACACTACACACCGCTACACTACACACCACTCCCTAACTCAAGATTTACTTTACAGGTGTTTCGTGGAAGTGACCAACGAAGGCTGGTCCGCTAGAAAACAAAACGAGGGCCCTTTTGCTCAAATGTGTCAATTTGAAAATAGCCCATTTAGAATTAGGGGGCTGCCGTGTACCCACTCTTCAGAAATTAGGATATGGCTATTTCAGTTTTAGCGTGGTTGGTTGGAATGTAACTTGGTTAAGTTAGGTTTGGTAAGTTAGGTAGTTTAGAATAGGTAGGTTAAGTTAGGTTAATTTTTTATCTATGTCACTGTATAGAGCTGATTCTCTAGCTCAACCCAGCAAAACAAAGCAAAACTCTGAAATGTGCGAATGTTGCAAGGATGAATTCTCAGCATAGATAAAATTTATGTGCGTGACTACGTGAAGTAAAAAATGCGTTTGTTGACCTTTGGTTTTTATTTTTTGCGGGTGTTTTTTTATTGAAAGGTGACAAGTCAACAAATGCTGACAGTCCGCTATCATCATTAACCATTTAGACTGAATTCTGTCAAGTTAAATTTGACTAATGGCTAATGTTAGAAGATAATGTATGACCAAAGCAAAATGGCAAATTCGGAAGAATAAGAAGGGATGAGGTTAATCTGGCCCAAGACGTAGCTATTGTAACAATAGAAAAAAAATAGAAATGTTATTTTTTTTGCGATTTTTCATATTAGAAATTTTTTAAGTGATTTCATATTTTCAAATGCAAATGTCAATATTTAACTCGGATTGCTGCTATTTGGAAATAAATACCATCTATAAATTTTTTTATATAATAATTAAATATTATTTTAGCTTTTCTGCACAATTGCTTGGTAAATATTTATAATCTCTTTGCAGCTTAAAAGGCTATTAATAATTCTGGCTACTTTCCTGTTCTATACCAAGAAGGGAAAAGTTTACAGGAACCATTTAGACATTTCTCAATGTACTAGTATCATACATATGTCCACAAAATGTTTATTAGAATGCGCCAATGCAGCAAAATAAAAAAAATAAGAAGAGGCAATAGTATTTGTGAGAAGAACAAACGCCATCAGATATAGCTGGCCGTCTCAGATCTGGGTCTGCTTGTCACCAATCAGATGCCAAGGCCTTTAACGACACGTAGAATGGTGCGATTTATTATCCCACACCAAAGTGTTCTTAGTAATAGAGGCTAAAATATAGTTGTAACGAAATAAATAACGTTCATTATTTTGTATTATAATTCCAAAAATATAGAAATAAATATATGTATTAACGAATGATAAAATATCACTTTAGGAAATTTAAAGGCTTGGCTCTTAAACCCCTTACAATGTGGTCCTGCTCCAATTAGTCTCCTCCTTGGGCAACTCGGTTTTGTGCCGTCAACCTATTTTCATTTTACTTAATCTCAACCCTTTCTTTATAAACGTCTTTTAAAAAAACTTTCTAGCGGAGATTCTCTCGTTGGTTTAGTTATTATATTAAAGAAAAAAAAAAATTACTATGAACAAAAGCACACTGAGAATTTTGAATTATCTAGGGAAAAGAAACTTTTAAATCAAAAGGATTTGGGGGGACTTCAACGGCAAAAAAAGTTTTAATTTAAGATGGTTTAAGGGGACTTCAACGGAAAAGAAAACTTTAATTCAAGATGGTTTTAAGAGACATCATCGCAAAGAAATCCCAGACTTCAAATGGTTTAGGGTATTTGAAAGGAAAGGAAACCCCTCCATTTAAGATGGTTTTATCGGACAACAACCTGAAGAAAACATCGCTTTAGGATGGTTTTAGGAGATTTCAATACAAAGGAAACAACCAATTAAAGATACTTTTAGGGATTCAAACGGAAAGAAACCCTTCACTTTAAGAAGGTATTAGGCTGAATTCAACGCGAAAGAAACATTTACTTGAAGAAGGTTTTAAGGGACTTCAAAATAAATTAAAGACGCATTTCAAGATAGTTTAATTGGGTTTCAACAGAAATGAAACCCTCAATTCATAATGGTTTTAGGGTTACTTCTTCGTGAAAGAAACCCTGAGTAAAAGATTGTTTTAGAGGACTTCAACTCAAAAGAAACAATTAATATAAGATGGTATGGGGGACTTTAATGCGAAGGAGACCCTCAGTTCAAGATGGTTTAGGGGGACTTCAATGCAAAGGTAGCGCTAACTTCAAAAATGATTTATTTGACTTCAATAGAACAAAACCACTCATTTCATAATGGTTTTAAAGGCCTTCTTCGCAATGAAACATTCGCTTCATGACTATTTTGGGGGACTTCAAATTAAAGGAAACCCTTATGGCAAGATATTCTTAGCGGACTTCTTATCCAAAGGAAACCTTTACTTCAAGATGGTTTTAGTGAGTTTAACGGAGGGAGGAATCTCTCACTTCAAGCTGGTTTTAGGGGATTTAAACGGAAAGGAAACTCACTCCAAGATGATTTCCTGGAACCTAAACAGAAAGGAAACTTACTCTAAAATGCTTTCAGAGGACTTCAACGGAAATATTGGAAAACACAGGCACGGCAATTGATCGATTAGAAAATTCTCTATAGAGAAAGAAATGAACGCGAAAACAAATTAATAGAATTTAACAAAGGAGCAGACTATTGCAATAGAATTCTTTTGTTAAAAGATAAAAGTCAAAATAGAGATTTATGGGACCAGATAAAGAATAAAAATAGTGGAATCGATTACATTAATATTCAACTGGGAAAACTTCATTAAAAACATATCAGTTATAAGCTCTTTGAGCAAAGCTTCCTTTCACAGGCTTCGTGAGAGCTCAATGAAAATAGCTAAAAAAAAGGAAAGAGAGAACCAGAGGTATTATAAAATAAACATTAAATATACAAAAGATGAAGAGCCAAAATTTCATCCAATTTAGAGAATCGTGATAAAAGCTTTCGCTTAATCCACTAGCTTCTTACACCATCAGGAATCTAAACAGGCAATGAATAATTATATTTACCATCTCCTTCTTTATTAAGATTTTGGATTAGGAGAGTTGGCGTTGTAGAATGCTTTGTAAGGTCTGGTTGAAGTTCTTTAGCCTGTGGTGAGTAACACAGAGTATGTTTTTTAAAGTTGTTTTATTGTCACATCATTCTTTAAATTTGTATAATTTAATGAATTCGCAGGAGTTAGTAGTTGGCTGGTTGGTATTTATACTTTCACTTCCAGATATCTGATTACGCTAAGTCTTATTTACGGTGTGTTGTAGGGCTTTATCTAACTTTGATAATCCAATATATATGTAAATAAACATAGTTTAGGTGAGAGGTATATTCATTGATCCGGGCAAACCATTTTACTTGTAAAATTACTAGTGTATTCGATACCTCTTTGACATACATAATTCAACGAATCGAATATATGATCACTTAGTTAAATACACATTTTAAAAGTACAACTAACCAATTTTAGACTATGTACTATTAGTAAATTATCACAAAAAAATCTAATAACACTAAATTACTGAAGTGAGGTCGAGAAAAACTTTTATAAGAGGTAAACAATGATATGAAATATTATAGTAAAAGGGAATTCAAAAGAATGAACTGAGCAGAGCACTAAACAGATGCTTCAGAAAAGATCACATAAAATATAATAGAAATCTAGTGAAAAATATAATCGTAGAAGTCATTAAAACAGATGAAAGAAAACATGATAATTGACAGACACCAAAGTATAAGCAAATATCACTAGAACAGAATTTTTACAGACACCCAAACAAGGATATGAAAAGGGGTAATTTCTATCATTCATTTTAACTCGTTTCTGTTCACATAATTTTTTATAAAGAAATATGTAATGAATGAGGGCATAGTAGTCTCCTCTTTTGCTATATCGGGTTATGTACCTTTCAGACATTTTTACTTCTAACTTCACCACTTTGATAACGAACTTCTTTCAAAGTGTTTTGTGTTGTTGTTTTTTTGCTTTTGTTTCATTAAATACAAGAGTACGATATTTCCGTGCTGGATTGCCTTAGGTGCCATTTTCTTTAATCGGGAAAGGGTGCTTACATGTTGTGTAGGAGAGGATGGTTGAGGAGGGTTCTCAGCGCTCCTATCCGAGTGGTTTTTGCTATATTATAAAATAAAGAGATTATATTCGCTTCCTCTCCCAGTTTGCTCTTCGCCTTTATATTATTTTTTCAACTTTCTTACTTTCAATAAATCCAGAACAGTGCCGGAATATATAACAACACCAGAATTTCCATGGCAATCACACATCACTAAAGTTTGCTCCCATTATTTCTCAAAAAATCTTTCATCTCCACCTTAGAAACTTGTCTCTGGCTTATATGGATTAAAATATGAGGTGAGATCAGCGCTCATACGAAGGATATACGATGATCGTGGGAAAAGTTTGGCGAAATACTAAAATGTTCGATCGAAAGCAATTCTCCTCCTCTCGAAGGAGTAAGATGTTGAATGTCTGGTGGAAAGTGTGAAACAAATTATAGAAAAGCTAAGGCTTTGTTATTGTTTCGAGTTATTTGTTCATGATTGATTCACATGAGCTAGAAGAAAGGCATTGTTTTGTATGCAAAAATTTGGTTCCATTTAACATTCAAGGGTGTAGTGTAATACACAAATGGATTTTCTTTTAAAAGTTATGGAATATTTTAGTGATTGAAATACAGGCATTCTAATACTTTTATCGGCACTCTATAAATTTCAGGTTTAGTTAAATTGAATTAAATGCCAGTGATGGCAGCCCCACCAAGAAGCCTCGGAAAAAAGATCAACGATAAAAAAGCGATGAAGTTGCATGAAGTGGAAATGTTCGTAAGACATAAACCGAGTACCCTAAAGAGGAAATTACTTGTGGAATATCAGTTGGCATTGCACCTTTACTACGACAAGTGCCAATGAGATTGTTCGTTTAAGGCAATTTTAGGTTACTTTAAGAGTATACTAAGAGTGCCACGCTTTAGGAGAGGGCCCTAGTCTCCTCTTTGCCCTCGATCGTAAGCTCGTGATTGGTACTGAGGACGAATCCTTCAAACAGAAGGACTGTAGAAGGAATGAGAGAAGAATGGAGGGTTGCACATTGCAATGGGGCTAAAAAAACACTATTTATTAATTCAGGCTCGTCCTTTCACCTCTTCCTATTTCCCCTTCATTCCTTTCTCACTTCTTTCTATTTATTTTCTTATATTCTCCCTCATTTTCAATGCCGACTTCTTTCTATTTGATTGAGTTCCTCTGCACCTCCTCCTCACACAATAAGCTGACCTGGTATCAGGTAGTCATTGCCTATTTTGACTGGTAAAAAACTCCGATAACAATAAAAATGAATTATCAATATAATAAACAATCCAGAAGCAAATGACCTTCGCCAATCGGAATGAAGAATCACGAAAATGCATTAAATAATATTTATACGATATTAATGTCTAATTTAAAATTAATTTCTCTAAAGTTGTTATAAGTTAATGACGATGAGTTTTAATTAAATAAGCATGAATTGAATCTAAAAGTCTACCATATTTTTTCCTTTTGAAATAATATTAATACAACTCAACCACAACGAGAAAAATACCGTTCGATCTATTGATTAATTAATAATAGCTCTGTCTTTCGAATTTACCTTCTCTTTTTAAAAGGGCGTTGCCCTCACTATTCGTGACTTTTATTGAGAAGAAAAGTTAAATAATTTTATTAACAATCAATCTAATCTATCCGCAGATCTCAACCCTAAAATTACCAATAGCCAAATTAAATAAAACTATTATAAGCTCGGCCAAAAAGAGCCATTAAATTGCCTCATCGACAATTAAACTATGCAATTTGTTGCGTTTCCTTGTTGTACTAAACCTATATTTTCAGCGATTAAACAGAATTTCTGTAGTTTGTCTTTAGATTTAATGTATGAAGACGGTTATTGCAAGAGGGACAAGTTCCAGATCTTTAGCTATAATTCTATATACATATGTGTATGTATGATAAAGAAACGTACATTTATCGCGTGAGACCAAAGATGTAAATTACCAGGAGAAAAATGAAAATATGATTTCAAGCGTTTCTATCTTTATTAGAGGGACATTATTCAGGGAATGAATACAAGGTAGAAGGCAACAACTTATACAATGGAGAAAAAGTGGCGGAGACAGTTCATTATAGGAAGATTTGGCTATTTGGGAGATTTAATAAGGGGAATTATAAAAAAAGGGTCAAGAGAAAAACAAGGATTCATTAAAATTCAGGATAGATGCTATACAAACAGCGTCAAGGGAGTTTCTGGAGATTTAATTACTAAAATTCAAGAGTACTTGGGCACTGAACAAGTTAATAAAACTAAGAACCTTGGATTGATGCTATTTCTTCTTGCATTAAATTCTTTGTCCGTCTATCCAATAAAACTTATGGCGATCATTACAATCGAATTTATAAATAGCACCTTCTTTTGGGAGGGAGGGGCAGTTTTATAAGTATTCGGTACAAAGTAGAATAATATTTTAATAAAACGACAGTATTAAAATGTTTAAGAAGGTGTTATTATTATCAAATAATGACTTTTCAGATAATTAAGTCCTGCCAAATAAAAGTCAAAGTGCATGGAATCCTATTTTTATTTGCATGTGAGTAATTTGCATACGTATATATGTATACAACTGATAAAAGGAGTAAAGGACCAGAAATTGACTGACCCGCAGGAAAGCGGTTTTCGGGTATTGTATGGAACGTGGCTATGACTAAATTTGTTAGGTTCTTCTAATTATAACCACAAGGGAGGTATGTTTCCTAGAGATCCTAAGCAAAGTAGTTCATAAAGAAAGTAATGAAGCTAAGGAGGTTAAGTCTCAAAAGTGGAGCATAAATTAAACCTTGAAAAGGAATATAGAGCCCAAAGTCCCTTAACTTGCCTCCAGCAAGGTTGTTGGAGGTAGAAAATTATTAATATATATATATATATATATATATATATATATATATATATATATATATATGAAAAAAGCTCACAAAGTGGACGTGAGTCAAAGTTATGCAGATACACCCAAAAAGGAAAAGTGAAAAACGAATAAAAACGAAAGCGCTCGGAATCGTTTTTACTTTTCCTTTGTATCTTCGTATATATATATATATATATATATATATATATATATATATATATATATATATATATATATATATAAATATATATATATATATATATATATATATATATATATATATATATATATATATATATATATAGAGAGAGAGAGAGAGAGAGAGAGAGAGAGAGAGAGAGAGAGAGAGAGAGAGAGTGAGAGAGAGAGAGAGAGAGAGAGAGAGAGAGAGAGAGAGAAAGAGAGAGAGAAAGAGAGATGGAATTATTCCGATGACCAGGTCAAACATTGCTTATTTTGAGTTATTTTAAAGAAATAAAGCAATATCGACGACGGCATTTTTCTTCCAAATTTTAGAATTGGAAATTTGCAAAAGAAGTGCAATTGCGTGGAAGCGGCATAGCTTGATGCTAAGGTGCTGAAAAGATGGCATCTCTCCCAAAACCCATTTGCTATAATTACCCCCACCCCCCCACCCCATCTTCCCTGCGTGTAATGGGTTGACCACCTCTCTGCCGCCGTTCTAGGGTGCTTATGACTGTACTGCATTGGCAGGAACCACGATCATCAGGCAAGGCTATGTTTTTTAAAAATTTATCCAACCTGCAGGGAAAGAGAAAAAGAGTTATAGAGTAGTAACTCATTTACAAGTGAATATGACACGACCTGAGGCGACTTGCAATGGTTTTCAACCTTTTTATGGTAGTGGTACTCTAAATGGTATCTATAAACAGCCGCGGCCCCTCAATATAATATTATTTACGTATAAACCCTTAATAACGTGGAAAGCACTTCGAAATTAACCACGATTACCATTTAACCTAATTTAATCGAAATCAGACTTAAAAAAAAGTGAAAATAAATCTTCCTTTAAAAGTTTAATGGGAAATTTGGAGCTTTATGATTATAACATAATTCTTTAATTCTTATTTTTTCCTTGTTTTTATGTTGCACAATTCAGGATAGTTTCTAAATCATTTCAAGTGTCATTAGATTTTTTTTAGAAATGTTTAAATTAAAACTTTTTATTTTGGGGGGCAATTTACGTATTTGAAAAAATATTTCTTGGTCACTCCAGCCGCACTCTTAGTTGGCTCTCACGTCAGCCCCGGTTGAAGACCGGTACCAATCGACTTTCCGATTTCTAGCTGTTGCATGGACGGCTAGCACAAGTGTGGGGGGGGGGGGGTATAAAATTCCTCCAGCATTCAAAAACCTTCCTCCACTTTAACTTGGTCCCCCTGGACAGCCTCATAGAAAGCGTGGCCTCACTTTATTGTGGGAACGTTGAAGGATCCTACAGCACAATAACATGGATCCTACAACACAATAACATGGATCCAACAGAAAAACAACATGGATCCTACAGCACAATAGCATGGATCCTACAACACAATAACATGGATTCTACAGCACAATAACATGGATCCTACAGAACAATAACAACAACTCACGAAAGCAGGTGCCTTTTGGGGTCCTACATTCGTAAATTATACCCTAAAGTCGAGATAGAATTCTCGATGGTGAATTCTTTCCAATCTATTCTTACACAATATGCTTATGGGTCGACCTCTGAAGATTACACGAAACATATAAGAAAAAAATACAAACTATACTTAAAATGACAGATAATATCGAGACTGGAAAATGAAAAGGTGAAATTCTACACAAATTTCCCAATTTGGGGAAAAATAAATTTCGGGAAAAACTGACGAATACATAAACAGGCTTGTTCCAGGAGCTGTCTAATGTGATCTTCCGGACATAAGATTTAAACATGATGAGTTGTACTGTACCAAACTTTTTTTTCTCTGATTTTTTTTTTTACTTCGTTTTCTGTGTATTGGCTTGTTTTTCTTTTTCTGCTGGCATTTATTTCATTCTTTCCCGCACTTTGAAAGACTTAAGGATAAATTATGGTATTAAACTTCTGAAAAAAAAGTATAAAATCTTGTTAAGTCATTTAACTTATTTACCATCTTGCCCAATATAATGTAGTAAATATTTATTAAGTATTTTATTAATTCCGGCTGATGTTACATTTTTCTAGGGAAAATACATATGATGGGAAGCCTAAGGTAAAAAAATGAAAGAGAAACATGGAAATACCTCTATTCCATTTTGGAAATTTTGTTTATCTCTCACAGAACAAAAATCAAACATAATACCACGAAGACCGAAAGATTAATCTTCGTAAAAAAATGAAAAAATAGAATACCAGCTAAGACCAGAAGAGTACTCGCTTAAGACAGAAAGAACTAAAATAGTACTCTTAGGAAAAAGATAAAGAAAATATCTTCTTGTTTCTTCGAAACAAGAAGAATGAGGATGAAGAGACAAGAGAAAGAGACAAGCAAGTAAAACCCCAGAATCTTCTACATAGCAACCACTTACAAGTGCACCGCCTTTAGAGAAAAAACAGATGGTTCTCGGTTAGGTGATTCTAATTAGTAATATCAAGCGGGTCTCTTCTTTATCTTTTTATTACTTCCCTCACTTTGGTTCATGGGCCATTTATTATCTTTTGTATGCTCTCATCAAATTCTTTACTAAAGTGAAAATTTCCTCGTAGGATTACACTCGTTTCAAATTTCTTCTCATTCACCAACAACACATTGAATAGATGGTGAAAATTGTGTTCACTGTCTATTTCAAATAAGCAGGTTTTCCTGATATCAAAGTAAAGTCGTAAATTAAACGATATAATGAACCATTTCAACTATTTTTTATCACTCTTCCTAACCTCGAGCTAACAATTGGACATGAGACACCAAAGATTCCAGAATTATGAGGCGTCTCTATGTACCATTTGACCTTCCTTCCAAAATCGCTGCTTTCAAATTGGGTAAACCAGTTTGGAGAAAACCTGTTGACCGTCTTTAGTTGAAAACCAACCTTTGATGGAAGGCTTAAGATATTATCAACTTCCTCGGGCTTTATCATACTCCAAAATTGACAAAAATCCTTATATATCGGGCATTAAATTACAAATAGTAGTAGCATTAAAATAAAATCAGGATTAAATGTAAGCTACAATTGACTTTGACCTGAGAATCACTTAAATTTGAAATGAAGCTTCAAAAACTGAAAGCCATCGATATTAGTCAATGCAATTCGTCGTGGAGCGTGAAACTTCCAATCCTTATGGCAAGCGTAGGTATATTGCAAAATTTGGAACGCGATGATAAGCGAGCTTTGTGTGAAAGTATGTGAAATTTGTAAAAGAGTGGCTGAATTTCACCTTGTATTCGGTAGTAGTATTTTACAAAAAATTGGATAATATATGCTTCCGGTTACAATGAGAAAAAACATGCTGAAACAAATACATATAATGTATTTTGATGCGTTATTTTCGAATCTGATATCAATTTTTCTGAAGAAAAACACAAATATAATTTTTATATATATTAAAAAAAACAACAAATAAGACACGTTTGTATTAGGGTGAAATATGTGATACGAACCTGTGCCTTGTCTTTTCATATAAGCCACTTTATGCTGGCATAATACCCCACCCAAACTAGGTTGACATTTTAATTTTTTTAAACACCTTTTCAAATTGAGTAGTGATTAAGAAATTCATTTCATTTTTTTTCTAACGAAGCAGTAATTACTAATTTAATAAAAAAATCATGGGTAGACAAAGTAAAAGTCCATAATGGAAAAATGTTGTGATTATACGAAAACGAACGAATTCGAACGGTGGAGAAGGAATCTCTTTGGATAAGCTGCAACTTAAGATTTCACCTCTTGGATCGCCTTTCGCTGAATCACTTACGCTTGGTAAAGCAATCACCGAAAGCATTCCCACCCTTTCCTTCGAAAATAATTTTTGCCGCCGAGGTTGGAAGTTTAAATATGAAGGAAGTTACGAAGAACTACATCTGTTAAGCTGGAAGAGAAAGCACACTCGTTAAAAGAAGATTTCAAGATAGAAGAACATCTGAACTTCACCCCCATACTCATTCTCATGCTTCATTTTAATTTCATATGTTGTCTCCTACACCTTTACTCTACCACACATTTTAACCTCCCATTCGGAAGGTACTAAAAACAAGAGAATGAATAATTTTCATTAGTTGCATCATTATCATCATGACTGCCTAATTCCCCACCCCCATCCCCAACCTGGGCGCTATGCCTTGACTAGTGGACGCTGTCATTTCAACCTCGTCTCAACTATGCAGGGGTACGAGAGGAGGAAGGACTGTGGAATAGCCCTCTGCCAGGTGCCCGTATCAGAGGAGCCCCTGGATAATGGACCGGGTTGCAACCTTCGCTGAGATGGGACATACAACCGTGTCAGCGTATGTCGGATGCAACCGCGGTTTTGAACTCTATCGAGGAGGCAGCACCCGCGGTTAGCGCTGGTTGATTCCTCGCTAACCAACAAAAAGTCCGTCACTTTTCACCCCTCGAGAGGAGCCCACCCGGGTCCACCATTTCACCCATCATCATCTCATCCTTGACAGCCAAACTAGTGAAGGTGAGCCAAAAGGAAGGGAGAGGGTCCAAAACACCACACCAACATGGATAACAATATGGAGTATAGAAGACCCCCACTGAGAACCGAACCCGTAGCACAAAAACCCGAAAGAGGAGTACTAATAAGGACTATTTACACTAAAGTGAAGGTTGCCCTTACTAAATTAATAGAAGTCCCCAACGGCTCCGTTTCGCTATGTCATAAACAGAATGACATAGAGCGCCTGGTGGCGCCCGAAGGACTAAAAGCCATAAGGAAGATCGCACTTGCCCTAAAGCTGCCACCACAACTCCTGGCAAATCGCTCCTTTGTCTGTCGAAAGGTAGACCTCTATGTTGGATCCCACACAAAAGAGGAACTGAAAGAGGAGATCGAAAGGGAAAACCATCATCTGAAGATCGCAGAGATGATCAAATTTGGACACCACACGCACGTATTCAAAGTCATTTGCGCCTGGGCAAAGATGGCAAATAAGGCAACCAACAACGGGATCATCCTTGCCTTCGGAATGAGGTTACCCCTTGGAAATATGGAAAAGGTAAAATCTGTAAACGTACAAACCTGATTCCAATGCTATGCCATTGAGGATCACGTGACAAAGAACTGCCCAAATGAGGACATAAAAATATGATCAGAATGCAGAGGTAACAATCACACATTTAGAGAATGCACAGAGACTGACTACAAAGAGATGCGTTAACTACCAAGGTCCACATAGAACAATGGCAGTGAACAAAAAAGAACAAGACCAAAAGATAGAAAAGGAATTAAAGAATAATCAGACATACACCACCGCAGCAAAAGCTACGGTAAAAGAAATTAAGGAAACACATGAGCCCAAAATCAAAACCAATGTTAATGAAGGAACAGGACTGGACATTCTAGCATTATTATGTACGCGCACGTACAAAACATTGCACAACCAGGGACCTTCTCGGACACGCTCGATCTTCTCTTAGAGTAAAACGGAGTAAGGAAGATGGGTTCCCCCGAATCCCCCCCCTTCCCCCCTCGGCTCTCGTATATGGGGTAACGGCGGAAAAAACTCTTCCAATAAAAGATATGCTGAACATATAAGCAAAGATGGAAGAAAACAAAGAAACAATCGAAACCGACGAAGACAATGAAAAGGAAAAGAAACGAAAACTTGAGAGAATGAACAAAAAGAGAAAAAGAAGAGCTAAGAGAAAATAAAAAAAACACCCATTTAAAAAGAACCAAACCGAAGGGGACACACAAACTGACACGGAAAATGAAACAGAAAGAGAGGAAGGCTGTCGTTACGAAGCAAGAGACTTTATACTTAAGATCTTCGTAAATGAGGCCTTTTTCCTACCCAAAGGTACTAAATTGAGGGATATAAATAAAGGTATCGAAAAAGGTGCCTGCAAATGGAATTACATGGCAGGCCATGATGAAAGTACTTTCCCAAAACTAATAGAAGAAAACAAAAATAAGGATCTACCCCAACGACCTCAGAATTATCAAGACGGATACCTTCGAGAAAATATCAAACGGCAAATGGAAAATTCCTAAATCAAAGAATTAAAAAGAACAAGATTAATAAGACATAAAGGAAAACGAGACGACTAAACTGAAAATACTTCATTTAAACACTGACGAAAGGAAATCAAAAGAAGAAAATAATCAGGAGACCAAAAGATCTCTAGAAATAGAGAACAAAAATTATGACTGTAAAATCTTCCCCAGCCGTAGGCTTCGCCTGCGACGTGAGGAAGACCCAATAATAACAACAAAAGAAGCCGAACAAGAAAAACCCATCAAAAAGGGATGAACGCCTGAAAACAAAGAAAGGTAACTATACCAAACAAAGGAATTTATAACAACCTACCCTAAAAGAATAAGGTAAATAAATACAGTATAAAAACCGAATTTAAATTAGAAGAACGTTACCGCAAAGTACCCCAAGCAAAATTACCAATACGATATAGCAAATGAAAGGAAACGAATAAAATCTTAGAAGCAACCTGTACAACACAAACCCAAATGCAATTAAAAGAGCTAAAGATAGAAGAACGTCAGAAGAAAGAGATCAGCCAGTAACCTGACAATTATTAAACTACACACAAAACACACATTCACCCCCCCCCAAAAAAAAAAAACAAGCTCTCATGCTATCTACTCCTCTCATCCCTACACTTTTCTAACCTTATTTTCCTTAGGCAACTTAAAAACTCTACCGAATTTTTAGAAAATCTAACCATCGTAGCCTTAATTCTTTACATAACTTTCCCATTTACTAGGTATTAGTATTTTAATAATGAACTACTTTTTTAGCAATTGTTCATGAAGTACCTACCAGCTCCATTGACATTTACCAGTTAGGATCGAATGAAGGGAAACCATCCCTCTGATGACTAGTGAAGAAATCCATCTGAAAATGGACTATTAAAGATAAACCCAGCCAAGATAAGCAATCAATAAAGTGACCGAATAAGGATTTACACCTGAATTAGGAAAAAGAAAGCAAATAACCTATAAAGAAGTGTTAGGTTAGGTAATGAACGTTTTCTGTTTCGTTATTTGTACCTAAATCTTTACTGTATAAGTTTATGGATGTCTTTTCTTTGTTGGATCCTATTAGAGATTGCTTATCTTCATTAACCTAACTTAATTTTCAAGACTCTAAGTAAGTATTATTAATATTATAAGGTTACTAAAACCCAAGGAGTCCTGAAATACAAACAATCTATCTCACTTAATTACTACTATAGATAACCTAGCTTTAAATTGGCCTAGTTAATAAGAAACAACTTTTCTTTGTAAGATAGTTTTCTTTGACTAATCCTTGACTAATGTTATGATTAGAAACGTCACTGTAGAGGATTTTCTTTTCTACAAAATGGTCAATAAAGCGGTGTGGTTGATTTGGGTCGGATGTTTAGTTTAAAATAAACAATTTACATGGTTATAGTTGCGTTGTGTTAGTAAAATGATGATATAAAATATTAGGACATCCTAGTTTATTTAAATGCCTAAGAAAAAGAAGAGATTTTATGCTGTTTTTTACTCTCGTCGAGATGTTATCTAAATTATTTGTAATAAGATGACCACCATAGAGATATAATCTCTGTGCTGGTTGTGCTCTTACCTAATTACCCCTGACTAAAGGACATAAATTATAAAGTTTGCCCATTTAAACAAGTTAACACTAATTCTGAAAAAAGTAACATAAATATAGAAGTTATGTTTTTACAAAAGAAAAAGAAAAATTTCCGTTGTCTAAAAAACGAAGGTCTGACGGGCATAATAACCTCAATTATAAATTGCCATTAGTAAAATACCCACTTGTTTTGTGAGATCATTTCTAAGCATTGAGTAAGGAGTGATTTTCACTCGGTGTGTTGCTACGTATTTTTTTTTAAGTTTACAGCCCACAATATCTAAAAGTTGGCTTCCAGTTTGCCCTAAAGTGTACACACCGACGCAATTATCACACCGGCATTTAGTTTATTAGACGCTAATATCGGATTGTTCCAAAGTTACTCCGATATAAGAAAATTTATTTGCTGAAGAGTGAAATAAGTGTCTGAATTAAAAATAAGTAAAACTTAAAAAGAGAGATGTTAGACAAAAGTAAGAATAAAGAATAAAAATGGTTAAAACAAGTAAAAAGGAAGAATAAAAATGGTTAAGCATGTAAAATGAAGAAAAGAAATAGCCAAAACATGTAAAAATGAGGAATATAAACGGTTAAAAAAAATAAATTGAAAAATGAAATTGTCAAAACAAGTAAAAATGAAGAATAGAAATGGTTAAAAAGAGTAAAACTGAATAATAAAAATAATTAAAAAGAATAAAAATGGATAATAGGAAAGGATAAAACAAGTAAAGAGGAAGAAAATAAATGGTTAATACAAGTAAAATGGAAGAATAGAAATGGTTGAAACAAGTAAAGCTGTAATAATAGAAATGGTTAAAACAAGGAAAAATGAAGAATAGAAATGGTTAAGACAAATAAAAATGAAGTATAAAAATAGTCAAGTAAAACAGAAAAATTGAAATGGTTAGAACATATATAAATAAAGATTATAAATGGTTATGACAAGTAAACCTGAAGAATAGAAATAGTCGAAATAAGTAAACTGAGGAATAAACTGAAAAAGTAAAAATGAAGAATAGAAATGGTTAAACCAAGTATAGTTAAAAAATAGAAATTGTTATAACCATTAAAACAAGTAAACCTGAATAGAAATGGTAGAAACGAGTAAAACAGGATTAGAAATGATTAAAACAAGAAAAAATCAATAATAGAAATGTTTAAAAAAGTAAACCTGAAGAATTTAAATTGTTAATACAAGAAAAAACGGAAGATTAAAAATGGTTAAAACAAGTAAAAATGTAGAATAGAAATTGTTATAACGTCTCTTTTAATAAACTAGGAAGGATCAACGTTTGTGTTCGAGTAGTAGGGCGGCATTTTTAATAATCATACTAACTAATTGTAAGATGTATTAAATTTTATTACTATGGCGAATAGAAGGTCAGTGGCTTTTGGTTTCCTTGATGTTAGTTCTAAATGCATTATTTTGCGCCTAGTAGAGAAAGTTGAGGCCATATCACTGTAGAAATTTTTAAATAATGTGAAGGAGTAAAAGTTTATAGCGGCACCAGTTTATAGGGGTTACCGGGAACACCGATTTATGGGTGTACGCAACTTATTGAAGATGAATTAATGAATGATCTCCAAATATGATTTCTTCACTGTGTTCTTATTTGGGCTGGGCTTACCTAAAATTTAGGGTAATCGAGGTGAAGAAGGACGTTGCAAAAATATATATTTTATTCTAATATTGGCTTATAACGAGGCAAGCGGCACGTCACGAAGTTACTCTGCGGGCGACTAGCTGTCTATATATATATATATATATATATATATATATATATATATATATATATTCAATGCGAAGACTTGGTGAATTTAAAAGTGGTTCCGTAAACGCTAATATGGTATGACAATCCTTAATAACAATTTTAATGCTCAATTCTTAACTCCTTATTCTTCTCTTTGCTCGCATATCATATATATATATATATATATATATATATATATATATATATATATATATACGGTTTCATTTCCAGGGAGGCGTGGGCTAGATTTGCCTGCTTGCTGGACAAATATTTGTCATCGAGGCTCATTAGTTCCACCCATGAGCGGAGTTTTGAACGGTTGTGTTTTATAATTTACTTACATCTTCCAGCTAATGCTAATTTTATTTCTCTTCTATGACCCGATTTTACAGATGTGTTACAATTTCATTTGGTTGGACTTTGTGTGTACTGAGGTGTTCCGTAGACTTCTGTCTTCCAAGGAATCTATTCTAAGACGTGGAATGTTTATTTACTCGTTTCCTCTTGCTGACTTATGTATCTTGACCTTTGCCTTTTCTCTCTTTCGCCCCTTTTATATTTCCCGTGTGTTAGGATTTAATGAGACCACCGCGCGTCCATTTTGTGGAGTTTCTTGTTGGACCTATTGAACCTGCAGTTTGGTACCAGTAGCCTGTGGTGCTGGAACCACATTATGGAATTGCATTTGACTCAAAATCACCTCCTCAAAGACGAGCAGTTTAAAGTCTTATGAACTTCTAAGATTGGTTCACAGTCAATTAGTTTTCACAGTTTTTTACTGAGCGAAGGCATTTTGAACTCACCTGCATCGTTACCTCCTTTAGCCAGTAGAGACATATAAATAGCAACTGTATTTTGTCCAAGAATTTTAAAAAATCTTTATTTTAATTATTTATTTTTTTCGGGGGAGAAAGGGTATTGCTCGCAGTTTCTCCTCCCTTTTGTACCCCTCCCATGATCGGGGGGAGAAGGGCACAGAAGAGGAGGAGGCCCGCAGCCGACTTGCTCCTGGAGAAACTCCCCACACTTCTATCTCTCAGTTCAAGTGAACCGATAGTGAAGTGCTTAATGGAAAGTCTGGAACAAGCTCTTGAAGAGGGTTTATATTGGGAGACGGAAAATTTTGAGTTAAAAGAGGACATATTGGTGAGGAGGCAGATTAAGCAACGTCGCTAGTAAAAGTAGAAAGGGTGGAATACCCGTGCCCTAAGGACAAGGGGAACTTGTTGATTAACGTGGATTCCAAACCACCGTCATGCATTTACTCATCATTCTTACTTCCTTTTTTTACAATTTTAGCACCTATGTTCCTCATACAGAAGCGGGAGGACCGCCTAATTTCTGTTCCCTTATTCTCTTCATCTTTCATTCATATGTTTATTGTATCATTCATGCCGTTTTGAGTTATCTTAGGTCTGACCTCTGAGCTTTGTTTATGTATTGTTATGTTACTTGTTTTAACTTTTCTTACTTTGTTTCACTTTTTACTTTCATGGGACATCCTTTTGTATTCATTTTTGGGTTTGGGTTTTTTTCCACTATTGTTGTTATCACTTTTTTCGTTATTTCACTTTAGTTTCACTTTGTTCACTTGTTTTACTATTACTTTCACTTCACTATCATTTTTTTTAAACTTTTTGATACTATAGTTCACTTATTACACTTTTAGTTAAATATGTTCGTTTTATTTCCGTTTTACTGTTAACTTTCACTTCCCTATCATTTTTGTTAAACTTTTTAATATAAGTAGTTCACTTATTACACTTTTAGTTCATTTTGTTCGTATTATTTGTTATATTTTTGATCTGTGTTGTCTTCTTAGTTGGTTGTTTCTTCCTATTTTAGTTCTTTAAATTCAGTTGTCTTATTAGGGTATCAATCTGGTGTCTTGGTTGGTTACTTAGTTGGTTGTGTTTGTATAGAGTCGGGGAAATATCTTTATCGCTATGCTTGTTGCTTCTCTCCTTTTGAATTTATACTTAAGTAAACATGGGAACCTCCTCGATTCTTAGATGTTGTCTGCCTCTGGGAAATCGAGTGTTAAAGGGGACTCCATATCTGATGTTCGTGTGCTTTGCAAATATCGGAGGTAGATCGTCTATCTTTCTCCATATTTTCTCCGCTCTGTTCCTGAAGTTGATGTTGAACGTTTTTAATCCTACTTCTTGGTGCAGATCTTGTAGTCTCCTTCTCTCTCTCCTACGGGTGTTGGTAATTAGGTAGAGAGCTTTATTTTGTATTCTCTGGAGTTCCAAATTTTGGTCCTTGATTCACCATTGGTAGGGGTTAGCGGGTATAGCAGTACCTCTCTTCCTAGTGCAAGATAGACTTTTCTTTTATTTTTCATGCCTAACCCTCTTAGATTGTACAATAGGTTCAGCATCGGAATCGCCTTGTTCTTACTCACCGTTATTGGTTGTTTGTAGCCTCTTTTTTATTTTGAGTCCTAGCACTTTGCCCTCACTATGATATCTGTAGTTCTGATCTTCAATTACAAGTTCTGCTGTTTTGTTCCTGGAGATTAGGATTATTCTAAATTTACCCCTGTTCTTCCTTATCTTCCAATCTCTTTCGTAGTTGTTGATTTTGTTGATTTCTAAAGCTGTTGTCCTTGCTTGAAAGCGTACGTTCCTGTACGGAGTGACGGCGAGTTGGCTTATGTCGTCCGCGAACTGTATGTTCAGGCAACCAGGCATTTTTGGTGGTGGAAGGTCTGCTATGTATATTAAATACAACGTGGGGATGAGACAGCCCCCCCCCTGCGGGAGTCCAGTTTCCAATTCAAATTCTTGTCCTGAATAACCATTAAGATTCACGTATTCTCTTCTGTCTGTGACATAATCGCAGAGAATTCTCTCCAGATTGCTATTCATCTGGAGTTTCAAGATCTTATATTGCATTCCTCTGACCCAGACTTTGTCGAATGCTTTTTCTACATCTCTCAGGACCAGATTGATATAGTAATTCTCTGCTTTGGCCTTTGTTATTTTCTTTGTTATTATGCTAAGTGCCATTGTGGTGTCTCTGCCTCTTCTGAATCCAAACTGATAATCATTATAAAGGTCATTTTCTTCAAGATATTCTTTTAGTCTTCTGTTAAAGATTTTCTCGAAGACTTTGCCCATGAATTTCAATAGCGATATTGGCCGGTAACTACTGAGGTAGTTTGGTGGTTTTCCTGGCTTAAGCACGCATTAAAAATATTCTTCAATTCTCTGATGATTATGTTAGGTGCCTTGGTAAGATTAATTCTGGTTATTCCTGAGGGCCTGGCGCTTTCTGCTTAAATAAATGTATTACGCCTTTGATCTCTTCCGTTGTTATGTAGGCCCCTGTGCCAAGAATTTCCTCCCTTTCTCGCTCTAAACTTGGTGCTGGAGTGATCTTGTTAATATTTTCTCGCAAGACTGTGTGGCCCATTTTGTCTATCTCTAGATTGAATTCTTCGTCCTCTCTGGTGTTATGGAGGACACTGATTTCCAGTGATTACGAAAAAGTTCTTCTGTAGTCCTCTCTTCTTGGACCTTTTCTCCACGTTCATTCTTAATTGTTATTTTTTCTCTCGGAGGTCTGCCTTTAAGTCTATTTATTAGTCTCTAGTTCTCGTTTGGTCTTCTTTCTTCGTCTACTATCTATATTAGGCTATCATATATGTGGCTTTGTTGTTCTTCTATGAGATGCCTCAGTTCTTCTCTCCGGATTCTGATTTATTCGTATCGCTCTCTATTTGGTCCAAGGAGAATTATTATTTGGTCTAGTGATCCTCTTAGTTGCCTATTCTTTCTCTTAATTTCCTCTGTCCATCGTGGATGTGGAAAAGTATGGTGTCTTTTCTTTGGTACATATCTTTCGTCCGCCTCAATGATCGTTCTTGTTAATCTTGAGTTCTCCTCATCAATATCTTCCAGGTTGGCGTCAGTGAGATCCTTTCGGATGAAGTTACTAAGATCTTGTGCAACTGTTTATGAACTTGAACTTGAACTTGATGTAACAAGTGGGGAAATGTGTTGTAGGTATAGATATTGGTGAAAAATATTTATAGTTCACCCTAGTGTAGAGGGCATCTCAAACTTCTTTCCTATTCTACTTCCTTTTTTTCTTCCTCTTTCAATGGTGTCAGTGTTTTAGCTGACTCTTCTGGCGACTTTGTGTTTCGTTCCTATTTTCTCATCTTGCTTTTATTTATTTATGTACTTATTTATTGTTATCTCCTTTTTGTCTCTTTCTTTTATATATATATATAATCTATATCCTCCGTCTTTAGGCATTCAAACCTTTCAATTATGTATCTACTAACTGGTTGGCTTTCATTTTTATTTTTAATTAGGTTTAGTTTTCTTTCTTGTTTGCCTGTTGTAGGCACTTTGCCTCTTTTTTTTATCTAATTTTTGTTTAATATTTGATTGATTTATTTGTTTAGTTATTTACTTATTTTGTCTTAGGTATGTTGGGCATTTCCCCTCTTTTTAATTATTTCTTCTTGTTTTCATTTAGTTTTAATTTGTTAATTTGGAGGCCTTTCGCCTCTTTTAATATATTTATTTGCTTTGTATTTTTCATTTGGGCACTTCGCCTCTTTTGTGTTTTTTTTCCTTTCTCTCTTTGTGATTGGTCGTCTCGTATCATGGAGTCTTTTCGGTAAGTCTCTTTTGGTAAGTAGGATCGTTTTCTCTTGGTTATCTGTATATAACGGCTTGGTCTTCCTGGGAGCATAGTCTTCCGATTGGGAATAGGGCTCTCCTGGTGACACGTTCAATTATGGGTTGATTAGGTTGTGGTATATCCAGATTTGCGTCTATATGTGGGGGAATTTTATTTTCAACCTTTCCCTGGTCTTACTCCCTTGCCTTTGGAGGACCATGTTAAGTGGCTTAAGTCCTGATCTTGCGTGCAGTTAAGTCTGCCGAATACGGTCATTTCTGTGCGCGCCAGCTATAAGCATGGTAGCTCTGTTCTGGACTCTCTGCATTTGTATGTGAGAGGTTGAACTAGCTGCCTGCATTACCACTGCTAAGGAAACCCGTGTTGAGCACACCAGGGCAGTGTACAACTTTTTGATGTTGGCGCTGAGGCTTCTGAACCTGTACAGTTTTCCAAGCTCTCTTTTGGCTCTCTTATACCCTGTTGAGGTGATGCCCAGACCAAGGAATTTATCATCGTCAGAGTAGGGGTAAATTTGATCTTCGACTATGACGTCATCTCGTTTCAGGCAGTTCACTGGAAGGATCTAGAACTTTCGGCTCTTGGTCTTGATTTTCCACCTTCTTTCGAAACGATTGATATTTTCGATTTCGGCAACTGTCTCCTTTCCTTGTACTCCAACGTTCCTATAGGAAATGGGGATGATCTGAGTGACGTCGTCTGCAAACTTTAGGTACATCACATCCTCCCCCAATAAACAGGTAAGTCCACGTGTACACAAGATACAACAACGGACTCAGACAGCTACCTTGTGAAACACTCGCCTCTAGTTCGAACTCGGGTCCTCTGTTGCTTCGATCGAGATTTATGCTTTTCTTTGCATGTTTAGCACGAACCTGTTTATCTAATTTCAGCCTCTTATGTTTGTATGTGTATGAACGTAAATTGTTCCTAAAAATCTATCGTGACGCTGATTGGTCCATTTTTGCATCGCTTAAGTTAAAATTTAAAGTTTGTTTTAAAGCTACATAAAAATCTGCTTAATTCTGATTGGCTAAATTTTGTATAGCTTATGTTTATGCATAATAGCTATATATAGAGCAGCATTTTGTGAAAAAAAGGTTAGCAGACTGCGCTTGTCGCTTGGATTGTTCTCTTATATACTCGTTGTACGGTAAAGTCAAATTCTTTGAAATTTGGACTGATTTTCATTCAAATGAGGTGGATTATATACCGTTTTGTTGTGCGTGACCGGATATTCCACCAGCAGTGATACATTCGCAAGTAGCTATTTTCTCCTTGACTTAGCTTAATGGAGGCTAGTTGAGGGAAAGGAAGAAAGACTCTTATACGCTGCCTTAAGGTAAAGTTTCCTTTTGTTCATTGGGCATCCTTTTCCACCTTCTCCACACCACTTTTCCTTATTTTCATAACGATTTCCTAAAAATACATACACACCCAGTTAAATACACCTACAGACTCGGGTACCCCCAGATTCCCTCCCAAATTACTCCCTGGGTGTAATGGCGGAGAAATGAAGGAGACACGGCGTATTGCCCTGAGACCTTGCAGGCCGGCAAAAACCGGATAGGAGCAAGGTCTTCGAGAGAATTTACGGCGAGCTTAATATTGCCCTCATACAAATGGCTACGCGGCTATCTGTGCGAAGGAGGTGGACATCGAAGCCCTCTCCTCCGCGCGTGCCTTAGACTCTCTTCGGAAAATCGATCTCGCACCTCAAACACAGCCACAAATACGCAAGAATAGAAGTATCTGCCGATACCTCGAGTCCTGGGTTGGAGGCCATTCGACCGACCAAATCACGGATGAGATTCTTCGGAATGATGAGTGTGCAAAAGTAGCCGAAATAATCTAACTTAAAGACTTAATCCACGTTTTTAAAGTAGTATTCACGGAAACCACAATAGCGATTAAAGCTAAAGAAAATGGCTTTTTCCTCTTTAATGTCCGCATCTGCCCAGATCAGATTGAGCGTGAGGTGTTCGTTGACCTGCAAATGTGCTTCAACTGCTACAGGTACAACTAACACACCACCACCACTTGCTCCAACGCTACACTCACAGTTTTTTCTGTTTGCGCCGGCCAAGACCATTCCTGGCGCGAATGTAAAAGTTCGTTCCAGAAATGCCTCAATTGTGGTGGCCCACACAAAGCCATGGCAATGAACTGTCCAGTAAAGAAGGAACACATACAAAAAGCAAAGGACAAAGGCAGAAAAGAGGAAGAAAAAAAGGCTAACGCCACCTACGCGAAGGTTGCCAAGGAACAGTCGCAGAGAGTAGTGTTGCCTCTCCACCTACGTACCTGCAAATCGAGAAAGAGAAATCAACAAAAATAACTTGTTGCATATATTATGCACACATTGCTAACTTGACCAAGCCTGGCACCTTCGCGGAGGAACTAACCACCATGCACGTTCTACGAATGAACATCCAACTTCAGACCGAGAAGAGCGGCCGTAAAGCTCCGGACACAAGTAATACCCTTTCACGGGATCCTCAAGTGCAAGCTATGGCTGCCCGGCAGAAGGCACAAACGGATTCACAGACACACCCAACTACCCAAACAAATGCACAAGTCGAGCGGAAGGAAGCTGCTGCTGTGACGCCTAAGAAGGTGGAGAATTCGCCCCGCTCCCAAAAGGCTTCGCAGTCACGTCGACCGAGTTTGTCCTCGTCTTTAAGGAATCGAGCTCCCAGGTACATGCACTATTCGATGATGATAAACCTCATCATCGCCATAAAACCTACGCTACATTGCGAGAAAAATATCCAAAGCTAGCCAAGATTAAAGAAGACCTTACAAGAAGGGTAACATCAGCCCAAACATGTAAAATTTACTATTGATTTTGCCAACCTATTTTAAAATATTTTCCTGAAATTTGACTTACCGTAGTAGCGAGTTTCACTAGTTACTGCAAAGGCTTGAATGCCAACCAATTTCAACACCCAAAACAACCCAACACGAGATTAACATTGCCAGAGCTGCCCTTTGACCATAGATCTATACATCCCTGCTCCTACGTGCTTTATTTTAATATACTACCTACTTTTGCTGGAGATACCCTTCTACCAGGGAAATATACTCACTTCAACTTATACTAAACTTACCTTTACTATCCTTATCAATACTCTTTCACCACTATACTCTCTTACTTTTGCTCTATTAATCTATACTTCCTAACTTGTTATGTCCAATGTCAAATGAAAAAAAGGATAGTATTAGCAGTCATTATTCAAGAAGCAAGAAGTTATTATTACCATTCACAAAGCGAGCAACAAGCTTCTCGCTCTACCAACATGACATAATCCGCCTCCATCAAGCCTCTTGTCTACAAAGAGGCAACCGATACAAGAGGGCAAAAATCATGGATTTTGGCTGCTTTCCTGCCCGAGAGGAGGGAGCGAACTCACCACTATCGAGCCTCCCGTCCTTAACTAAGCGGGCGTTACGGAATGGTCGAAAATCGTGGAATTTTGCTGCTTTACCGCCCGAAAAGGTGGAGCGAATTTCACTACCAGCGAGCCTCCCGTCTTCACCTAAGCAACCACGGATTTGTGCTGCTTTGCCGCCAGACATCGTGGATCGAATTCCACCTACGATCATTTCATCGCAGAGCTACTCCTCTCATCGAGCTCTGCGAGACTCGGCAGCATGGGTGACTCAAGCTTATTTCTACCCACCGGACTACTGCGGGCAACAAGGTTGAGGGGATACGACAGTCATATTTTTAACATTTTACTACATTAGATTATCACATATGAAATTAAAGGTCATTAAAGGCCCTTTTATTGCTGCCAAAATCATAACCTACGGCGCCGTTTTTGAGATACAGGGAGTTCTTTCAGAATCCCCCTACCCTTAAAACCTGATATCATATAAATAGCTATAGAATTACTAAAAATTAAGCATTCGAACTTAATTCACGACCGAAAGTTGCACATATGATTTAGTTATCATTTGAAATCAGTTTTCTTTAGTTTCATTAAATTTGTGTTAATGGTGGACTAAAACATATTTTTCGGACAAGGTCAACTATAGGTTTTGTTCTCAGTTTGGAAACGGGGTTTTTGGTGAATAGTAGTGGGGTTTTGAATATTCTGGAAATTAGTTCAATCGATATTCGAATGATGCTAAGAATACAAACCAGTTCTTATGCGCCGTTTTTTTAAGCAAATATTTAATATCGTATGGTATAGTTTTGCGGTTTGGTCACAAATCAACGTTAAAAATCTACCAAGAATTTCCACGAATGTATAAAATTTTGCATTATCATAATTTTCACTATGTTCTAGTCACGTTGCTAAAACAAAAAAATATACTATAAAATGTGCATTAAATTTACAATAAAATGATATTAAAATAAATGGTGTAGTTTTGTTTGTTTTTTCAAAATTAACTTTAAATATCTAAAATAAATTGTCCACGAATGTATACAATTTTGCATTATCTTAATTTTCACTATGTTCTAGTTATGTTGCCCCCCAAATAATTATAGCATAAAACAGTGCATAAAATTTGTCATAAAATGATTTACAAAACCAAAAATTGCGAAATTTGAACGAAAGAATTTGAAAAGAAACTAATAAAAGAATGTGCTATCCCCTTAAACCAACAAACCAAGTCACGCATTTCGTACGGGCACAGTTATAATTTTTTTATAATAGCAGTAATAGTGCTTTAAAAATACCAATGCTAATTAATTCAAAAGTGTAGATTCAGTGCCTATTTAGTTTTAAAAATGAAAATGTAAATTGTGAAAAATCAAGTGCCCGGTGATGAGAATAATAATAATTTTCTCAGACTAAATTAAATGTGTAAAAATTCGTGTAAATATCAATATAAAGTTAACTCCGTATTAATAGGTTCCATTAATTTAAGAAAGGTGACGTGGGGCCTACACACAAAAATATGTAAGTAAAAAATAGGTTTAGTTCGCGATAAGGAACTGCAGCTACTTCATGCGGAACGCTGTAATCAATGTTATTGAATCGCTTGGCACAACATAGGTTAAACAAATAATCTCAGGCCTGCTGACCCCTCTCTAATCTATGTCGTGCAGTCAAGGATAACAAAAATGAAATACGAAAGTATATATTGTGTTGTGGGCGCGCACGCGAAGCTGTAGGTATGCATTAAAGAATGGTACAAATCCCTCAGGAGAGCTTGAAAATAATTTATACTGCAGCCAATAATGTGCATAATAAATTAGTGGCGCGCAAACACACACGCAAGCATATTTTGTTTGCATTTAAGTGCTGCAGTTCATGTGTCCGAACGCTCTAGAGTACTTCTGAATTTATTTAAAGTACCTCTGTTTATTTATAATATGTAGACACACTCCATGTTCTCGGAGGAAACTCCTGTTGTGCTGGAACCACATTATGAATTGCAATTGACTCAAAACAACCTCCTCAAAGACGAACAGTTTGAAGTCTTATGAAATTCTATGATTGGTTCACAGTAAATTTGTCCTCACAGTTATTTACTGAGTGAATACATTTTGGGCTCACCTGAACCGTTACCTCCTTTACCCGGTAGTGACATATAAATCGCAACTGTATTTCGTCCAAGAATTCAAAACAAAAAAATCTTCATGAACTATGAGCAATGTAAGTGAGTAGGTATGGTAGGGGATAAAGAACGGGCGTGGGAACAGATAGCTGAAAATAGACAAGTGGTGAAAAGAGAGAGAAGTGTGGTAGGGTGCAAACAGTTGCTAAGTGCCTGGTGATCAGGCCTATCGCTTTTAAATATTTTCTTGTTTTGTAGTTCCTTTGTTGTCTTTGGGATAATTTATATTATTATGGCGTTCAAGCCATTTGTCTTAAAGAAATTAATGTTCTTGGATATGTTATGCGCATTTGCTGCTTTAGTAATAAAGTACTTCTATCACTTTAGTATTATGCTTAGTGTTTTTGTTTTTTTTGTATATCTTATAGTGAGTGCAAATCGTTTTTTTTTTCTTGGATGTCTTCTTCTGTATATTTGGGTCTTCATCGTTGAATTCTTGCAAAAATCGGTGCGGTTTCATAATTAGGTATACCTTTTCTTGGTCGGTTTTCTTGGTTTGGGTAAAAACATCCTTATTTTCATGCGTAGAACGGCACTTCTGCTCTGCCAGCTAAAAGCCCAGCGGAGCTCGGAAATCTGGTGCCACTTAAGCCTCTTCTGTTCTGGTTAATCATTTGGACGATATCATCGTTCAACTCTCGATTAACCAATTTCTACATATTCCTTGTCCGTTCTTCTATGACAACGTTAATAGGATTTATCCCAGCCTCCCAGTGCATCTCTTCCTGGTGTCTTCTTTCTCGCCTGTATGTACCTGTAATAAAGGTACATACATTTGTTCTGCACAACTTGTGGTTTCTTCTTTTAAGTCTTCGAGACACACGAGAGGGCGGAAACGGGATATAGCAGCGTCGATCTTACAAGTGCATTGTAGATCTTTTTCTTATTGCTTTCACGAAGATTTCTGAACATGTATAGAGTTTTGAATGCAGCAGTGGCATTGTTGATTCTTTCATGGAAGTGCTTCTTGTACCCGGTTGAAGTAATCTTCATTTAGAGTACATTGCACTCCGTGGTGTAGGGATAGCGTCTATCCCCCAACCTGACATCGTAAAGTAGTCTCCAGCCTATGGGGACTACTTTGAACTTTTACTGGTTCGTGCGGATCTTCTATACGAGTTTGCCAAGGCGCATTCCTCCATGGACCAGTGACTATCTGTGTGAAATCATCGGCGAATTGAATGTTGAGGCAAGTGGGGCTTACAAGGACTAGGACATCAGCGGTGGAAATCAAGTAGAGAGTTGGGGAGAGTCACCCCTCCTCTGGGAGGCCCGCAGTCGTAAGATCTTGAACTTCATTTCCCGGTGCCACACCTTATGAAACGCTTTTGATACATGCCGACAAACAATGTCCACGTAACTTCTTTCCCGTTTTGCTCGGGCTAGCTTTTCCGTGATGACATTAATCGCCTTCTCCGTAATTCGCTTCCTCCTAAACCCGAATTGATATGAGTTGAAAAGGAAGTTCTCCTCCAGGTGAGAAACCAATCTTCGGTTGAGGATCTTCACGAAAAGCTTCCCACTAAATTCTAGAAGTGAAATTGGCCGGTAGCTCTCCTTCAACGTTGGGTCCTTCCCCTGCTAAAGCAAGAAAATCATCTTAGCCGTTTTATAAGCATCTGGAAAGTATCCCGTGTTCAGACAGGCGTTAAATATCCTTCTCGTCCTTTCGATGACATTGGCTGGTACCTTTTCAAAGTTTAACTTACTATACACCGATTTTCCTGGGGGGTTTTGTCGTAATGAGCGGAGCGAGTCGAGTAGTTCTTCTTCTGTAATCTTGGCTTCTCCGTCGCGCTATCTATCTACCTTGTGTGAGTTTTTCTTGTGTATTTGTTTGTTAATCTTGTCTATGTTGTTGCTTTAAACTCTAGGTCATAGTCTTCGTTTTCCTCGTCATTTATACTGAAGATTTTTCCCTAATAACTTCGGAATAGCTCTTCAATTCTTCCTTCTTCCGTTTCAAGGTTGCGACCTTCTTTTTGTAGTTCGATCTTCTTCTTTCCAGTCGATCCTTTGAGACTTCTGATCTTTTTCCAAAATTCCTTGGGAGTTGCTTCGTGATTGAGGCTATCGATCTGATCATCCTCTCGTCTCCATTGTTGTTCAAGGATCAACCGGTTGAGTTCTTTGATTTCTTTACTTCATTGCATTGAGTGAACTGATTCATTCATGATGTGGATCTCATACACTAATTTCAGCTCACGGTATAAATCCTTTATGTATTCGGTCAGTCTGTAGGTAGAGGTGTTCCTATGCTCGGATTTAGGAATACAAGCCTATCTGCTTTGATGAGATGGTTAGTGAGGTGGTCGAGTGCCTCGTCAATGTCCTCGAGAGTTGCCTCGTCCAAGTTGGGCGGAGTGTAGGCTTCAAGAAGGCGCACGTACCATGTTCAGTCTGCTCTTCTCTATTTATTTCTCACTACAGCAGGAATTTGTATAGGGTTTCTGTTGATAGTGAGTATGATCCCTATATGGTAACTACATGGTACCTAGACTGATTCCATGTCGTAATTGAACGGCACCTGACGATTCGCCAGACAGATATTTCTGACCAGCCATTGGTCCAAGCTTCTTAATATACCGTTGAAGGTCCTGTAACCAGATTCTTGGCATATGGCGTTCAGATCCCCCAATAATATATTAGGGGCTCTTCTGCAAAATAGCCTACTGAGAGTGTGAAGTGGTAACACCTCTCTCCTTGGCGGTTGATTTCCGGTAGCAATGGCTAACTTTCTATGTCGAGTTCAACATCAATCGCGAGGTAGGATTCTTCTTGATTTCATATTTGCTTGTATCTTATCCCTTTCTTTATTGCAATAGCGGCACCGTCGGACCGTTGCTGCGAATAATTCGTGATCAACACATCGTAGTTCCAGATTTTCATTTCTGCACTACTCGATCCCTTGTTTCAAAATCCAGATGATGTCTGCATCAATTTCTCTGAATAAATTTTCGTAAAGAGTCCTTTTCGTCGCCTATCCGTTTGTATTAATTTTCAGTATCTTCAGTGCGTTCCGTAACATGGGGAATTCTTTTTACCTATGATTCTTCTTATTCTTCTTTATCTTCTTGGGGGCTGGCAGGGCGGTTTTACTGTGCCCAGGGTTTTCCTTCTTTGGGAGGGAGAGCTGCTCTTCGTAGCTCGGGTACGGGTGCTGGGGCCCTCATCGTTGTCTGAAGAGGAGGATCCCTCCTCATTTCCAGCCTTTTCTTCTTCTTCATCGTCCTCTTCGATGAGGGAGCTTCGATGATCTCCTCTAGTCCAGATTTGACATTTTTGTTTCTTATGACTGATTCTTTAAATACCTTGGAGAATTCAGGGTCTGCAGGCATAATTACTAAAGGGAGACTGTATGTCTTTAATAATGCATTGAGGACGTGTTTGTAACAGCCAAGCTTCACTGCATTAACAACATTTGCGTGGTAATGCAGATCAGAATCTTTGCACTCAGATCTCCTGTGATGTTCATCTGTGCAGGTGCTTTGGGCAGTTCAGGGCCATGGTCCAATCGGTGTCCTTCTGTAGCGCATTCACTGTGTCACAGTTTGTTCTTGTCCAGGCATGTCGTTGTTGTGTGATCCTCTAGGTTGTAGCATACAAAGCACAATTGTATGCTATTGAATCTCTCTTACTGGATGTTCTCTCTTGGGATTTTCATATTGAAGTCCAATATCCCGTCCGTCGTCGCTTTCCTGGCCATGTTGGTGGTAGAGAACGTTATTTTGAACACGTGGGTGTGTTTACGGAATCTGATTACATCCCGGACTTTCAGATCTTCGGTCGAGTTTTCACCGACCCAACTCTCCACTTTGCGCCAAATGACACTGCGGTTGGCCGCCACTTGTGGGGTTGTCTTTGCTTTGAGCCCGATGCGCTCCAAAGTGGTAGCTTCTTCTTCAGACATGAGCCAGTCCACATCTTTGGTGTCTGCACAGATAGCAATGAAACCTGATGAACCTTCAATCATTTTCACCAGTGGCACCTTGTGGTCGTTGTAGAGGGTTTCACACAGCTTCCTCTTTCCCGGGGCATTTTTAATTTGTATGGTCCTGAGGCAGACCCTCTTAGTGAGGGTCTCGATGGTCTTATTTGTTCCCTACTATGTCCTCTTTAATTCTTCTTGTCTTCTGTCACGAATGTATAATTATTTTTGTATTTTGTGAGTGAAAAAGAATATGAGTAGGTGGTAAAGGCTGTAGTGGTTAGTGAAGAAGTTAAAAAAATGTCAGTGAGAGCGCTGCCGTACATTTTTCAGTTGGTTCCCCGCTCGTTTGCTGCCAGGATGATGGGCGATGGATGGATGGGATGGATCTCGAATGGAACCTCAAGGAAGGTGAATTATGGTGGATTTAATGCAGTAGCGGTCAAATCAATTGTGGCTAAAGTTTTGCCACCCCCTCTCGGGTACTTGCGCCGTAACTGCATCCAACTACATAGAGACGGGTGTACTTTCCTTGATTCTGGCCGGGTCCCCCGGGTAATGAGGATCTCTCCTCCGTACGGCACTCGCAGTTATGCCCCAGTTTTAAAATAATTTCTGACTTATGCTTCCGCTGTGGGTTAGTCTTCAAACCAGTTTTCATATAAGACCTTAATTATGCCAGTCCAAGTGGCCGGCATAGTTAAGGCGAAATCAATGAATGGCAGACATCCAAGCAGGTTTCCACGCAGGGCAATGAACGGGAGCAGTAAGGTGTTTAAGTCCTCATTTAATTATGAATAATCGGTGAAAAATAGTATTATCTCTTTTCGAAGGGCGAAGCGAAATTCACCAAAAGACTTGCAGAGTCGGATCTTTTCTATGTAGGCGGTGCTCAAAGTCTGTTACTAAGCAAGTAAAAGTGCTTTATCCGTGGGTAGTTAGTAGTGCGTAGGAAGTGAATATTCGGCCTTCAAAAAAAATAAAAAATCTTAATCCAATTTCAGCGTCTCTTATATTTGTATGTGTTTGAACGTAAATTGTTCCTAAAAATCTATTGTGACGCTGATTGGTCCAATTTGGCAGCGCTTAAGCGAAATGAAATGAAATGAAAAGAGAAGAAGGGACAAAGAACAGCTCTTCCGACCCTCCTCTCAACGACCTGGCCTTCATGGAGCGGCCAAGGAGGGAGGGGCGAGGCCCGGTATTCCTTTGTAGACCCCAATAGTCATACTGTCTAGTGCCAAAGTAGGCTCCAAGCACTGTGAGTACGGCGGATAGGAGTGAGAGGGAGAGGAAGAAGAAAGTTTTAGGATAGGACAGCGAAGATTATAGTAGGAGACAAAAGTGAACTTAGGTAGTCATGGGACCTACAGATTAACGTGGAATCCGAACCCCGATGTGTCGCTTGTCTCTAACTATAACATTGCAGTTTATCGTGACCCCTGTCCGTAAAATATAAAGTTTGTTTTAAAGCTACATGAATAAATTAAACATAAAAGTATCATTAAAAATATGCTTTATTCTGATTGGCTAAATTTTGTATAGCTTACGTTTACGTATAATAGCTATATATAGAGCAGCATTTTGTGAAAATTGGCCGAAAAAAAACTTCTGGTTGCCGGAAATAAGTCGCATTTTCTTACACTTGTGAAGAATTTTTACTAATAAAGTCAAAAGCGAGTTAGTGTTTTGTACTCGCGATTGCAGTGTTTCCAATCGCTAAAGTTTTAACAAGTGACATATGGGTATTTACGAGAATGTCCTTTACGAATTGTGTAAATACGTGAATCTTTTCACCCGTTTTTCGAACCCTGTAGCGGGGATTGAACCTGCTTCACTTACCACCCTTCCTCCCTATCTTCAACGAGTCACCCTCGGCTTCGCACGAACTCTAACCTTGGTCCGACTTTCGAAAAAGGCCCCGGTTATAAAAAAAATTGACATTGGTTTTGAGACATACTCTAAGAAATTTTTCCTATTCTTTCAACCCTGGTGATAGACTCTCTTAAACACACACAAACACACACACACACACACACAGGCACACTCTGTGGGGCTTCCCTTTCAAATTATATTCTCCATATGTCAAAATTATGACAAATGAACAATAAATGATGGTGACCCGGCGGATTACATTAAAGACCCTCTCCGATGGCGCCTAAGCCTGATCGTGGGAGGGTATTTGCCAAAATCTATGTTGATCTATCTATAAAGTTGGTGAGGCTCATTGATATTCACAATGGCTATGCAGCCATCTGTTCAAGAGAGGTTGATTGCGAAGCACTTACCTCCATTAACGCAGCAGAGTGCTTAAAAAATATAAACCTAAAACCAAATATACCACCTCAAATAAAAAGCCATTGCAGCTTATCCTTCGCCGCCTCGATCCCTGGGTTGAGGGGCACTCCGTGGAAGAAATTCACGCGGAGGTGGAGAAAAACTACATTTAAGCTAAGGTTACTGAGGTAATAAAATTCCAAGACTATACTCATGTCTTCAAGATTATCCTTTGTGACACGGCAATGGCGAACAAGGCTACGTAGGGACGTATGCTCCTCTTTAACGTCCCAGTCTGCCCTAAGCAGATCGAACGTGAGGAGTTTATAGACCTCCAGATGTTCTTCAAGTGCTATAAGTACGAGGAGCACACCACAGCCGCCTGCCCCAGGGGTAACGGTTTTTTATGTCCCATCTGTTCTTCAGATATACATTCATGGAGGGATTGCAATAGCACCTCCTTAAAGTGTCTGAACTATGCAGGAGCACATAAGACCCTATCCATGGTTTGCCCAGTTAAGAAAAATATGATTAAGAAGAAATCGAATGATAAAATAACAGCTTGAAGAAGCTTAAGCAAACAGCACCTATGCCAAGGTTAAAAAAGCTGCGATTGCGGAGTTAGGGAAAGCAAGACATACCTGCACGTTGAGAATGAAAACTCGACGAAAATTATGTGTTGCATCTATTATGCTCACATCGCGAATCCCCCATCCCCAAGGACCTTTACGAAAGAGCTAATTAGAATGCTGACGAATAATGGGATGCCGGAAATGTGGTTTCTACAGAACTCACAGTGCGAGGAAGTTCTAAAAATTAGTCTCAATCCCTAGTGCAAGACTAGTTGCCATAAGCTTCCCGCCTCCGGCAACGCTCCAACTACTTCTAGAGACCCCATGATTCAGGCGCAGGCAGCGCGAGATGCAAAGTCACGCACTGAAAAACAAACAAAAGCAAACAAACACACAAGCACAAACGGATATGGAAGTTTCGGTTATTGATACTGCTAGACCCGAGGGAGGAGCGCATTCGCCTCGCTCCCGGAAAATTTTGCATCCACAAAGACATCCTAGGTCGTCCTCTTCTTGTAAGAGGGAATCAAGGCACATATATCACTCAAGAAAAATAAACTTAAAGGTCTACGCTGCTGAAAGCTCCCCTTTCCCAAAGGAGATGGATGTCCTTGATGTATCAGAAGAAGTAATATCCGAAAGATACGAATGGGAATTCACTTCGGACGACTGCAGCAAAAAACAAGTCAAGGAGGCTTGATTCCAAGGCTCAATTAAAATACCTCCCAAAACCTTCACTACCCTCACAGACGGCGAATACAGAAAAAAACGAATGGAAAAACGATTACGCCACCTAACACTCCACAAGGGAACAAGCTCGTTAGAGAATAAACGACAACAACAACACATACACAGGAGCCTTACGTGAATAAGACAATGGACCAGCTAAAAATACTATATTTTAATTCAAACGGTTGGACCGAGGTGAGACTACTTTACGGTAACACAATACGACAAATTGAACCAGACTTTGCTTTTATCTTAGAACACGGGGTAAATACAGATAGAAACCCACTAAATATTTTTCCGTACGAAGTCATAACCAGAAATCACAGCGGAGGACGATTTGACGGTTGTGCAATTGCTGTGAAAAAAGGTATTGATTACAGAGAAATAAGTGGACTCGATGAATCTTACTTAGCTTTGGAGGTACGTAAGGCAGTTTGGCCCCTTGTCCTGGTCACAGGGTACCAACCCCCAAGGAGGGGGTATTGACCCCTGAACAAATTCCTGCAGCTTTGTCGTCAGGCAGAACCGTTCTTTTTGCCGGTGACCTCAATGCGAGGAGTGCTGCCTCAAGCTATACATCGACCAACCCAGCAGGCAGGAATCTCGAGACACTTATTGACAGACAAATAATGACAAGAATTGGACCAAACTTCCCCACATACATCACGGACAGATCAGCTACAAAACAGGACATAGTACTCACAAGCACTACGTTCCCATTTAATTACTTCATTGAACCGGGCCTTCCCGTCCCCAGCGACCACCAGGCTATCCTTATAAAAATCTCCACCACCCCTATTCAAGTCCCTATCCCAGAACGCAAGAGCTACGCTCGCGCCAACTGGGATACGTATAAACAACTCCTCGAAAGCTACATTCCCGACTCCTTAACTGATGCAAATTGAGAAGAAAAAGACGAGGAGTTGGACAAAATCACAAATCAATTAATAAATGCCGATAAGGAAGCCATTCCCCGTTTTAAGTATAAAACACTCACAGCCCCTTCTTGGACCCCTAAAATGAGATTTCCGTCGAGGGAATATGGGGAACAGATCATTGAAGTGAACCTCACTGGCCCCAACATCCCTACACACAGACGAACACGACAAATACGCGACGAACTAATGACACTCATTAGAGAACAGCAGAATGTACTTTAGGACAATTTAATAGGTATACTTAACTTAGAAAACGACTCGCGTACATTTTGGCAGACTGGTAAAGGCTAAAAGGAGGACAGACACATACGGCAATAAAAATCACACGAGACAACACGGAAATTACTGAGACAGATAAAATCGAGGAAGAATTCAGATTCTTTTGGGCATCTATTTTTAAGATGTCCCCGAAGGAGAATGACAACTTTGATTTAGACTTTGAAGAGAGAATCATTAACAAACTAAACGACCAGATACACAGAACCTATCCTCATAATTACGTGACACAAGAAAGGAATAAGGAGGGATACGGCGGTAAAATTACTGCCGAGGAACTCTCGAAAACTTTAAAATCCTTTCGTCAACGGGCACCAGGACGTACAAGACTGACAAGAGGGTATTTTATTCGAGCCCTTCTTAACATTCTTTTGGGGGTCATGAATATCATGAATGCGTGCCTGAACGTGGGTTACTTCCCTGACCACTGGAAGGTAGCAAAAATGATATTCATTCCCAATCCCGGTATGCCACCGGGCAGTCCAGCTAACTTCAGGCCTATACCTCTCTTAGAATTTGCAGGGAAAGATATCGAGAAGATATTTGCAAACAGGGTGAATACGTTCCTCAAAGAAAATAATTTGCATAACCACTAAGGGCATGGATTCCGGAGGAAGTGAAAAACGCACATGGCGCTAGCCATGAGTACTGATAAGTTAGCAAAAATAAAAGCAGAAGAACGCCATCCAAATCTAGTGCTCCGAGACGTCAAAAAGGCCTTTGACAAAGTATAGAGAAGAGGTCTACAATACAAGATCTTACACTTGGGCCTCGACCCCATACTTGAAAGGATACTTTGTGACTAGGTGATGGAGAGGAGAGCGTATGTGCACGTAAAAAGCTTCAATGGCCCTGAGTTCGAACTCAAGGTGGGGGTACCACAAGACGGGTGTATAAGTTCCCTGCTCTAAAATAAATATACAATCGACCTCCCCCAACCTCTGTCAGAAGGCTCGTTATACGTCCAATTTTCGGACGACGTATCAATGATCTGTACGACACCTCATCAGAATGTGAATTAGATGGCACAGAGTACGGCGGTAGAAATCGAAAACATCAACTCTTTCGAGAGGAGATGGAAGATATCTACTAATGACGCAAAGTTCCTGATAATCCTACTATTGCGACGAACAATCGCAGGCATCCGTGTGGGGGCTATAGGCATCCCATACCTCACGGAGGGCACGGTTCTGGGACTCCGGATTATGACTGGTGGGTATGGGAGTCATGTGAACAGGATCTCGGCAAATACACGGAGGGACTTGGGGGAATTTTTCCGATTCATGGACCTAAGAAACTTAAACAAATTTAAAATCTATAATGCGTGCATCCAATCCAAACTCCTGTATTCCCCGGTCCCCATAAACGCGAGTCCCAAGACCCAGACCCTTAAACTGCAAAGTGTTCAGAATAAGGCTGTCTTACTTATAACGGGAACCCCAAGGAGAGAGAGGAGAAGGTAGAGTATGGTGAACTGGGATTGACCCCATCAACGTTGAGCTTTACAATAGAGCAATAAAGATCTGGGGTGCCGTACACCGGCTCCTCCCTCCCGACTTTGTGCTCGAGCGCATGAGATTTAATGACGCAAGACACAGAAGATCATTTACAAGTAGCAAACTGCTCATCACCAACGATATAAACCCAACGTTCACGTAAAATTCCGTTCACAAATCAAATACAAACAAAGCCAATCACTTTAAACCCCCATTTTTTTCATTTTCTCTTGAATTAGTAAAACTCTAATTACCCCCAAATAAAACAACAATAACAACAACAAAAATAAGAATAAACGCAAAATCAGGACTTAAAAACCCAGATTAAAAAACTTAATACACTCAATACAAAACAAAACATAAAAAACGCACAGAAAACCAGAGCTACATTTTCACCAGGGATCTGTCTTTTATTCTATTTTCATTTCATTTCCTAGTGTTTCCTTAATTTTCCCCACTTTTTTCTCATACTAAACACCTCTCCTACTATATTCCTCACTTATATATGTCCAATGTCCAATGAAGATTGGCTGAGGGATTGAAGACTTCATTAAATAAACAACGCTAACCTACACATCTCTTACCCGATATAAGAGGAAAATAAAAGAAAGAGCCAGCTGCAAAACGTAGAAATTTTCTTCACTTTCCCCACGAGGATTTTCGAGAAGAGATACTAACAAACCACTCATAGTTGACTTTATGTCGGCCTACCCCCTCCCCCTCACACCGCTCCTTCGACAGAATAACGAAGCAGAAATGAACTGGACTGCCTGTCACCTTGCTTCGTCCCGACTATGATGTTCTTTGTGATAGTCAAAATTGAGGGCACCAAGAAAAGCTGGTTTGAGGAGTATCCACAGTGGAACTCGGCGTCAGAGGTACCCGGACCAGAGGCAGGACTGCATCTTCTGGAAAAAAAATGTGGGGGCCCGCCTCCACTCCTCCATCCCGGAAGTCCAGCAGGATCATATAGGGAAGCAACACCCGTCTCTATTTATGCCGGCTGAAGTTCTGATACCCAAATCCGCGAGGGGCGGCACCCCCGGCTAGCGATGTTTGATTCCGCGCTAACCAACAAAAAGTTCGTCGTACAATCACATCTCCTGATCCCCCCCTCCCCCCGGTTTACCCATCATCATTTATCCACCCCATTTAGCAGTTCACGTTCATGGATGCCGAGTTGCGAACAAGAGGGAGTTACCCCAAACGAGCATAAAGTATCACCGCAAGAAGAAAGGGAGTACGAACCATTTTACCTCGAATCACTTTACTACAACCAATGATTAAAGAGCATAAAAAGAATATAGCCCCGAAGGGGCACTCTCACGAAGAGATGGCCTAGGATAACAGGATCAGAATCACCCTGTAGCAATCGGCGGAACAACCCAATCCCAGCAGGGAAAAAGTATTCCAGGTTGTTTATGGCAAATTGAGTATTGCCATGCTAAGACTGCCGTAGGTGGCCTCGGGATATGTTGCTACCTGTAAAAAGGAGAAGGACATCGAGGCCTTCAGCAAAGAGGAGGCAGTAGAGGTCCTTCGGGGAATAGGACTGCAGCCCGCCATACTACCTCAGATCATGGCCCGCAGAAGCGTGGTATGCCGGCGGCTCAACCCATGGATCGGACAACACTCGAAAGAGGAAATTAAGGAAGAAATACAACTTCGACAATCCTGGGCCAAAGTAGTCGAGGTGATTAGATTAAAAAATAGAAGGGAGAATAGTGACTACTCACATGTCTTCAAAGTAGTCTTCGCAGAGACAACAATGTCCCAGAAGGCCAAGGAATATAGACTCCTCATGTTCAACGCTAAAGTTAGCGATCAACAAATCGAGAGAGAGAGGAGTTTACTTCAGTCCAGTTCTGCTTCCGGTGCTATAAGATGAAGCAACACGCGACTAAGGACTGCAAAGAACCTTTGGAGACGTGTTCCAAATGTAGCGAGAAGGGCCATCACTGGAAATAATGTACAAACACATTCAAAAGGTGCACCAACCACGGACAGTTGCATAGATCGATGGCCATGGCTTGTCCAGTCAAGGAATAGGTGATCAAAAAGAAGCAGCAAGAAAGGAAACAAGAGGAGACGTGGAGGTCCAATAAAACATATGCCCAACCAGCAAAGGCGGAACTTACGCAAGGAGACGCAAAGGAAACCTACCTCAAGATACAAAAAGAGAATTCGACAAAGATTCTGATGTGCATTCCCCACCCGCAGGTCATAAATCTAACACAACCGAGAACATTCGCAAAAGAATTGAATGAAATGTTCGCGAAAAACGGTATGGACAAAATGTGATTTACAGACAATCCCCCTTCAAAAGATATCCTGCAACTGCAGATGGTACCAAACCGACAGTCAGAAGAAGTGAAACAAGATGGCACCAGAAAGTAAAACCCCCAAACAGGAAAGAAAACCATAAAGGAAAAGACAAGAGAAGCGGTAGAACTAAAAACTCCTGCACAGAAACAAAAATGAGAGTACAAAGTAGAAAATGAAAGAACAAAGACGGCGACATCGGATTCCTCGGAGTCCTCAGACTCATCGGACTTGAGAGATGCTCCTCAAACCAAGAAAGCCAAGGTGAAGAAAGGTAAAAACAAGAAACTGGATGCGGATAGAATCAACCTATTTATTTACGCGTGCGAACAGTTTGCCTTCCTCTAGGATATGGAGCACAGCGAAATCTTCCAAGGCATTGAATCAAAAATATACAAGTGGGAATTCGATGTTGATATCGACGCAGAAACAGTAGAAGAAGTATTGCTCCGCTACAGAGTCACCCTACATGATGATACGTGTAAGCAGGTCTCAAATGCTGAATTAAGGAAGAAAAGGAACGGGAGAAGGAAAGACACTACCCAGAAACACTAAAAGGAAAATATGGAGAGAGAGTGAACGATAGAATGAGGATCCTGACACTCAACGTAGACGGATGGGAGGGAAAAGCAAGGGCATATGGAAAAATATTTCGTGTGCTGGTCCACGACATCATATTAATAACAGAACACGGTATTGACACTACAGCTGGTCAAATTAAAATACCGGGCTACAGAGTTATTAAGAAAAATAATTTACAGGAAAGGTTTGATGGTGCTGCTATAGCTGTCAAGGGGAATATCACGTTCAAACTCCTACCAGAGCTAGACGAATCCTTTGGGGTGGTTGAACTCCACACATTGGTAGGAGAACTCGTGATAGCAGCAGCCTATCAACCCCCTCGTCGATACTATCTCCTAATAAATAACTTCTAAACGCGGTTTTAGCACCGCAGAATGGCAATCTTACGGGGCGACCTCAATGCCAGATGCCGTGCGGTGGGTTAGGGTAGAACCAACGAGATAGGCCGAAAATTGGAATTGATTATGGGAAGAAAAAATATCCAAAGAATAGGGCCGGATTTTCCAACCTATATCACTTTCACAGCAGCCACCAAACCTGACATGATATTGACAAGTCAAGGCTTCCTATTCAACTACCATATCTCTTGCGCCAATCCAGCTTCCAGTCTTTCCAAAAAAAACTACGCCTCAGCCAACTGGGAACGTTACAAGAGACGACTCAGTCAATACACCCCTGCTTGCCTAAGCAACGTAACCTTGCAGGAAATAGACGAAGGACTAGAGATGATAACTACGTCGATTCTAGAAGCAGACTGCGATGCGTACCCAGGACTGGGTACAAAACCCCTCCTTACCCCAGATGAACAGTGAGATGAGGGAGAACACTCGTGTTCACAAGGAAGTATACGAAGAGATAAGACCTGAAGGTCTTAACCGGGAAAGAAACTCGCTTCTTCGGCGCATAAGCACCGAGCTAAAAGAGGCTTGTAGGGGTGCGAAGATGAATCAGAGAAAACTTCCTTCCAACGCGAGAATATAAATAGCCCATTAAATTACCAACTGAAGACGGACTCGCCGTAGCGTGACGGCAGAGTGCTGGCATTTGGATTCAAAGACCCGCGATCGATACTCCTCAGTCCACAATTTTTACGAAGAAAATTCACGAAGAAAACGAAGGCCACGGAAAACGCTTTAAGGACAACTCAAGAAGACTCAAGATAAAATGGATCGTTTCAAGAAAGAAAAACAGAAGAAAATGACTTCAAGGGCTAACTCATCTCAACGCATCAAGAATTAAGAAGAAATCATCACGTGATCAAGAGTTTGGAAGGAATCATCACATCAAGATAAATGTAAGTTAATATAAAGATACATCAAGAAAAGAAAATCGAAGATCAAGAACTAACCCAGCCAACTTAAAGAAGATGGAATATCAGCCAACAATAATACCAAGAGTCAGATAAATGGAAGAGAAATGTTCCAAGGGGCAATTTCAGTCGAGAAGAACTAAATAATACGAATATAGAAATGTCAAGATGAAGAATGATAGTGATAAATAAGAGGCTATAAACCTCCAATAAGAGGAAATCTAGAACAACCTGATAGCCAAAATCGATAGCGAGCTGAACCCGGCTTGATTCCGAGGTCAAGTCAAGAATCTAAAATGACTAACCGGAAGAACGGAGGCTCGAATAAAATAGAATGGAAATTATATAAAGAACCTGGTGGTTCTAGAAGAGAGATTTAGAAATTGTTGGTAAAACGTCTCCAGTATCACCCCAGAAGACAATGAAGAGTTCGACCAGGTATTTGAAGGCTAACTGATCGAAGACCTGAATCAGATTATACACCCCACGCACCCACAACATCAAGTAGACGAATGCAGTCAAGATGGCTCGCCATGGCCGTCCCATAACACCAGAGAAGGTCATGGTCACTGCGAGAACCTTTGAACAAAGGGCACCAGGCTAGGCGGGCATCGACAAAATCAACTTGATAAATGCCCCACAGCAGATCATTCTGGGAATCATAAATGTTTATAACGCTTCCCTAAACACGGGTTACTTCCCTGATTGTTTTAAGATTGCTAAAGTAATCTTCATACCCAAGGGAGGTAAACCCCCTGATCAACTGGTAGATTACAGACCAATCTCCCTGCTGGATTTCGTTGCAAACGTCTACGAGAAGATCCTGTCTGACAGGCTTTAAGAACAACTAGCTAAGCTAGGAGCTCACAACCTTCAGCAGCATGGGTTCCGTAGGAGAAGAGGAACGGAGTCCGACCTCGCTCCCCTAACGTAAAAACTCGCATGCATCAAACCTGAGCGAAAATACGTAAAAGTGGTGATGCGTGATGTAAAGAAGGCCTTTTATAAGGTCTGGATGAGAGGTCTCCAATTCAATATCCCCAACCTCCAGTTAAACCCAATCCGTGAAAGGGTCCTTTGTCACTATGACATGGAGAGGAGAGGCCAAATCACAATCGAGGGCTACAAAGGACCCGAATTCTAACTCGAGGCGGGAGTTCTACAAGGCAGCTGTCTGAGTCCGTTGCTGTACCTCTTGTACACATTAGACCAACCTGCTCCAGTGAGGGACGATTCGATGTATCTCCAATACGCAGATGACATCACACAAATCGTTCCAAGTCCAATTAGGACCGCTGGAGTTCAAGCAAGGGTGACAGCTGCCGAGATTGATAACGTCAATCGTTATGAAAAAAGTTGGAAAATAAGGACTCTTTGAGGATAAAAATTATCCGTACTCTAACGAGGGAAAGGTGCTGGGCTTACGTCTTTACAAAATAAGATAACTGTATAAGAGAGCTGAAGAAACTGTACCATTTTCGAAGCCTCAACCTGCCAAATATGAGGAAACTCCACACGGCCTTGGTACGATCCGTCCCGGTGTACTCAGCAGTGGTCACGCAGATGGCCAGCTTTACCTCTCTCAGGACGTTGCAGAGGGTGCAGAATAAAGCCACACTGCTTAATGACGGCGCAAGAAGGATTGACCGTATCAGGCAGGCAGTCTTACACGAAAGAGTGGGATTCAAGCCAATTGATATGGAGATCAAGATGCTAGGGAGAAAGACATGGGATAAGGTGGAGGAAGATATACTCCCAAATATCAACAATAATGTCGACATACCTATACGCAGACGTCACAGAGTAGAAAGAACAACACTGTTCCCCAGGGTAAGAAACTGTGCGAGGGAAGAAAGAAGGAAGAACATGACCGTCAAGGCGGTCATCAAAACTAAGGAAAGATGAGACGTAAAAAACTAATAGTAAAAAAAAGACTAATGCTAGTGATGCTCTCGACACCAGGGAAAACTAGTAAACAAGTTCATACCTATGAAAACGTACCACACATTTCAATACTTTCATTAACTTGAACTTGAAGATTTCATCCCTAAAGCGCGGAAGCCCCCGGACTGCCCTGCCAGCTTTCGACCGATATTGGCTAACAGAGTCAATTCTTTTTTCGATAAAGCCAACTTGCATAATGAGCAGCAACACGGCTTCAGAAGGAAAAAAAGGGATTGATACGGCACTAGCCGTCGTTACCGAAAAGCTTGCAAAATCAAGGCAGATAAAAGGCATGCCGACCTGGTGCTCTGCGATGTCAAAAAAGCTTTTGACAAGGTTTGGAAGAGAGGCCTACAATTTAAGATATTTCAAGTAGGCCTCAACCTCATTCTTGAGAGGATTTTGTGCGATTACCTAATGGAGAGGTGAGCATACATATGAACTCGAAGTAGGAGTCCCTCAAGGGGGCTGTCTCAGTCCTCTTTTATACAACATTTATACACGTGACCTACCACAACCTCTCTCCGAGGGTACGATATACTTACAGTTCGCTGACTATATATTGCAAATTTGTACTCCAGCTTATGTTCACAGTGAATTTATGGCTAGGAATACTACTAGGGAGATAGCTAACATCAAATGTTTTGAGAGGACCTGGAAGATATCAATCAATGCCCCAAAATTCAAAATGATCACATGTTTCCCAAGACCTTCAAAGATAAACTTGTAAACGAGAAGCGAATCCCCCTACTGCATGAAAGGGACGGTTCTGGTACTCAAAATCACCACCAGTGGCTACACGAGTCATATCGAGCAAACAGTCGCGAATAGCAAGAGAGATTTGAAGGAAATTTATAGGTTCCGTGACTTAAATCCCTCAAATAAACTCAAGACTTTCAATGCGTGCATTCGCTCGAGGCTCCTGTACCTCCCCCCCCCCCGGGCCGCTAAACGCGAGCGCCGAGACCCACATTGCGAAACTACAAAAGATCCAGAACAAAGTGGTGTTTAACATCACAAACACCCGAAAAAGAGAATACAAACGATAGAGGGAGCTCCAGACTCGGTTGGATTATCTCCGATCAACATGTCGCTCCACGAGAGGACTAAAAGGATCTAGCAAGCTATTGGCACCCGCTTGTCCCAGGAGTTCTCTCGTACACACCTAGACATCGAGGTCTCTCGACAAATAAGACCATTTAAAAGTAGTAAGGCACAGACTGACGGCGACGTGACTCCAAAATAGACATGACATAATCGACAAATCACAAGAAACGACTAGTGTAATACTCAGGTTTCTTTTTATAAATTCAAACACCATCACTAAGATTACCTTTCACCAGGGACCTATTCATTCTGTCTCCTACACCACCTCTATTCTTTAAACTCACCCAATTTCACCGCTTTACTCTTTTACTATCTCTCCCTGAATTTCACCAACTTTTTAAGTCCAAAGTCAGAAAGAAAAAGAGGATAGTATTAGCAGTTATTATTCTAGAAGCAAGAAGAAGTTATCCTTACCGTTCCTCTTATCTAGACCTGTTCCCGCCATTTACTACGTAATAAAGAATCCAGCTGAATATTTTCCTTTATCTTAAAGAAGCCCGTTTCATCACTTAAACCCAGTCTGCTACACGAGAAGAGCTTCCCTTTTCGCACTTTACATAAAAGGGGCACATATCGTCTGAATAGCTATACCTATAAGCCTACCTATTACATAAACCGATCACCACAAATGAATCAAGCTCGAGGCAACAATAGTAACTGACTAATTAAAGGCCCAAGCCTCCCTTGATAAGGAAGGTATCATTCATTTAACAGTTAATTACATTTTCATTTTGCAAACCTCGTCACAAAGTGAGCTTCTCAAAGCCTTTATCCTGAAATATAACTGGCGGAAAGCCTTCTATCTTCCCAATTTGGCACGATCAACATTTCGGAAGAATCAAACTAACCCCGGTGAATATTATTACCATTGTTTTTACTCGTCGATGACAAACGCTATAGCTTCTACTATAATATTGTAAGATTATGAAGAAAAGTTAGGTGTTGTGGTGGAATAGTTAGTATAGATAGTATCTAACAAAATTAAAAATCATGACACTCTGTGAAGTTAGTGGCGGTTGTATTTTTGTCTATTTTCCTTACCAAGTTTATTTAGCAAGTGAACAAGCGATGATTGTTACATCCCTTCCCTTCACTGTTTTTTTTTTAATATCTATGACATATAAACGTCATAATTTTAATGGGCGAATTCTCAAAGTCCTTAGAAAAATAATTTGCTATAATTGATTGTAGTGGCAAAGCAAACGACGGCTGGCAGCCCAAGGATGGCAACATCTGGCAATCCCATACCGTTCGAGGCCTACTTAGCTAGCAGGCACGGGTAAGCCAAAGTCAATTATCAATTACCACACACACACACACACCGCTCTAACTGCCACCCTCACTCCACGCCAAGTGCCAACTCTCACAGCAGACCTCTAAGAAGCTCTCCATCCACACGAGCTGTGACCCACCTGACTTGAGGCAACAATGAAGAATTCCAACCATAGACTTTGTTAATAAAGATTATTAATTGTGAGCTTCTTTACTTAACCAACCACTCCAGTAGGAACTTTTTACTTAATTCATACTAAGGTGCAAGTGAATTGAGGGTGTGGTTCGATTGAGTAGGATTAGTACAGGACATAACTTTAGCTTGGAATTGAAAATACACTTCATTATTAGATTTTGATAGCAGTTATTCTTATAATCTAACTTTAATATTTAGTTAAAATGCTTAGAAATATGATAATTTAAAATGAAACAATTTATTTATTATTGAACTATTGGGAGAGTGGACAATACGAAGGTGCGACCTTTTAACTAGTTTGGCCGCTGTCCATAGTTTTATTCTCTTTTCTCCTCTTGGAATTGAGACAAAATTGCCAAGAAGATCATAGCAGTAATTAACTACTTTAGAGGTAAAAAATATCCACGTTCAACTGCAATTTGAATCTATATTTTTTTAACCCGTTAACTTTTCAACTCATCCTCATAATTCATTTTTATAAGCCTAGGAACTAAGTTGGTTGTTCTATTCTCCACCCTCCCAAGCATTTCAATACTTTCCGACATACGAGGGGCGGTCAATAAGTTTTGCAATTCGGATATAAGGAAACGAGATATGAGGAAAAGTGTTTTATTATTTTCACTATAACTACCCTCGACTTCAATGCACTTGCCCTACTTGTCCCTGAGGCTTCGAATTGTCGACAACCAGAAATCTCCCGACTGCTGTTCAATCCACTCCTGGACGGCGAGCTGGACATCTTTATCGTCCCCAAACCGGCGTTCACGCAGTGCAGCCTTGAGCTGGCGGAATAAAAAGTAGTCACTAAGGGCCAGATCTGGACTGTAGGGGGGATGGTTGAGCTCCTCGATTCCGCACTCGTGCAGGGCAGCTTGTGCCACTCTGGCCTTGCAGACTTTGACGACGCTGAAGTCGATCATGGGGCGTGAAGTTTCTAGGGACCCAACGAGCAGAGACCTTGGTCATGGCCAAATTGTCGTGGATGATGTTTATAACACTTCCATGTGATATTCCAAGTTCTCGCTCAATTTCTTCGACCTTCACCCGTCGATTTTCGAGGATCATCCTCTCTACACGGGCCACATTGTCCTCGATGGTCACGTCTGACGGGCGTCCTGGATGAGGGTCATCTTCAAGGGACTCACGATCATGGCGGAAGTCCCTATTTTAGCGAGCAATGGTTGCATAGGAAGGGGTGGTATCGGTGTACACTGCAAACATGCGTTCATGAAGCTCTTTTGCATTCTTGCCTTCCTTGGTCAAAAGTTTGATCAGTGCGCGGTGCTCAACCTTCTCCATTGTTGAAAAATTTTTCACTGACGATCTGCGATCAGCTACTGCTTTTTAAATATACGAGGCAGGAGCGTGCGGCTGCAGTTCCTGACTTTTCATAACTTGTCCTAACACCCACACAAACAGCCATCCCCCTTCCTCTGTTTTGCCCTACCGATTCTCAAAACTTATTGACCACCCCTCGTACATATAATGGTTTCCAATAATGCCCCACTCATTCCAATGGTGGTCAGGTTATGAAGCCTCTACTTTTATCAACAACGTACCTAGATATAAATTTCTATATTCGGTTTCATGTCTCGCGATTGGTCATACTTATTAAAGTTCAGTCGTTTATCTTTTATTCCACGTCGTTCACCTGTAAAGGGGCCAGCCCATCACTTTCGAGGCTGATTTTGAAAAACAAGAACAATATCTCGGCACATACAATATAATAATTTTTCAGCCAGGAAAATCAGATACTATGGCGGGCGACCTAGGCCCGGCTCCACTCCTTTATACAAATTCGAAGCTAGAGTGGGTGGAAGCAGTTCTTCATAGCTTCGTCCCAACTATACCGTTCTTTTGACAAAACATAATTGAGAGCACTGAGGCTTCTGGACATGGGGATGAGTTGCTGCCACGAGGGTAGTTAAAGCATAGCTTCCATCTCATGAGACTACACATGACCACAATAGGATCACACAACCGTGCCTGTGATTGCCAAGCAAACTTATAAAGAAGGCGGTATCACAGGTAGTGGAGATTGATTCAACCACTAACCACCAAATTCCCACCGTGTGCCATTTTTCATGAGGGACCTACCATTTCCATTTATTTATCATCATCTACCCATCACTGAGAGCATGCGACCACCCTATAAAGCTGAAGTGGACTTTTTTAAGGTTTGCCACAAAAAAGGAATCTTACTGGTTATTTGTCACAAAATGCAGTGGTTCATGATTTGTAAATTGTGCTACACGTATCAGAATGATTATGGCAGTAGATTTCTTTGGGTTGGAGGAAGGCTCGCAGGCTTAATGTTACGTAATGCGATTGTTCGTAAGAAGTTCGGAACAATTTCGACAGGCAAAGAATTTCGCCTCCTAACTTTGACTGGATACGGACCATAAATTTTCTTGAACTTCGGTAAGTTTTCATGTTCCTTACGGATAAGAAGGCAAGTCTGTTGATATTCAGGAATGTGGACTTGGCAGCAGGAATGTGGAGCTGACAGAAGTTCGTATTCAACCCAAACCAATCTTCTACGGTCTTTGACATGTGGGCCCGGGCACCGTCCTGCTGAAAAACGTATTCCACCTTAATTATTCTTTACCCAGGGCAGGAATTTGATGGCCAAGATTCCCTGCAATGTGCTGCGGTGAGCCTGTAGCTGGTAGTGACCCACATCGGCGGCATCTTCTCACCATTCAAAGCCACGAGGCCGAGCATCATCAAAGACGACGTTTTAATGAGGGGGGATGGAAAAGAAAATCTTTAAGTTTTTTTGATGAATTTTTTTTACTAAAATACTAAAGCTCTCGAACTAAATAAAAAGAGTGTAACAGAACTTTAAAAAATCTGGCATTAGGTAGCTCACAAGACTAACCAAGGACCAATCCCCCCTTTCTACCCGTGCACACCCCGTTATTAGTTGTCTATAAATATTTGCTTACAGGTCATCATAAAGTCCAATTAAAGGAAGATGTCATATGAATATGACGAAAGCTTAGTTCAACTGTTTAGATTAAACATAAGGTATAAAATTAAGGCCTTCTTTTGCTTTTAAATTCTAACACAAGTACTGAAGTTCAAAGAGAAATAAACTAATATTCAAGCTTATATCGACTATTTAAATTATTATCATCACCATCACAAACTCTATAATTTAAGAAGGGGATTTATTTGAGTATTTGAATAATAATTTTATCTTATTTTGGTTATGAGTTAGGTTTTTTTATCAAAGTTATTTCTAATCATTCTTTTATAATATCAAAAAAACAAAATGGTGAAGTTCAGAAATAAATATTCGGCCGTATGCTAAAACAAATGTGAAATGCACTTTTATCAAATTTATTGTAGCTTCCCAATTATTTATAAATTTATTATATGCAAAGGGCTAAAATGTAAAATAAATAAAAAAGAATAGGTTTTTTGCTCAAATGTGCATTTCACATTTGTTTTTGCATATGGCCGTTACAAGTATCGAAATTTTGTGAATTGATCAAATCCCAAAGCATTACAAATGGTGAAGTTCAGAAAATTTATATTTATATATCTTCTATTCTATAACTTTATATTTTAGCAACGTGATATTTGGAACGGGGGGAAATTCAGTTTAGAATTCCTTTGTAAATTATTATAATTGGCGAAGTTCAGAAAATTTATACAAATTTAACCCTGGCTGCTTTTTTTTAGATTTTAAATTTTAATCTTAGTAGCGAAGCGCAAGCTCCCACGTAGGGGGGGAGTGGCGAATCAAATGCCTGGTTATTAGTATTATTTAATTATAATTTATATTATTATTATCATTATTATATGCACCAACTGCCACGCTGAATAGGCAAGAGAACAAATAACATCGAAGTTCCAGCGAGGTCAGCGTCATGGGAGAAAGCTTAACAATAATAAAAACAACAAAAAAAACAAAGTAATTGTAAAGATAGTGACTAGGAAGACGTAGTTTATGTCTTTTTTTATAAAACAGCCAATCAATGGTAAAGCCACTGGCAAAGCCATAGGTTTCTGATAATGATTTATAAACTTGAAAACCAAGTTCTTTTTTCTTTAGTTAAAGACTAGAAATACCGCCATTTGCTTTGAACACTTTTAGCTTTTAGATATTTTCATTTTAGAAGCGTCGGCTTTGAAAGTAACCTACCTTTGGGAGCATATATCATTCATAAGTTATGACGTAGAGAAGCAAATGTTGGGGGTTAATTAAAGTCAAAATTTTAGATTAATTATAATTAGCGTTCCTTCGCCTCAATTCCGAAAGTGTGGCTCTGCTAAATGCAAATAAAAAAATGGGAGTAAAAACTTGATTTCGGAGCATTAACAATTAATAGAAACTGAGAGAATAAGAAGCTTGATTAATTAAGGACATTTGCAAGTAATTTATTTTAAGCCCACACGTAATTAAGGAATCTTTTAACAAGCGACAATTAGTGGTTAGAGAATATGCGAAACGCCAATCTATCTTAGAAGCTAATAATTCAAAAAACATTATCGATAGTTTCTTAAACAAGTAGAATCTAACGTAGAAATTCATGTCGATTAGCCAAGATTGTTTTAAATTTTAAACAGAACGCCAACCAATACTTCAATTATAATTTCGATTTATATCCATTCTAAAAGCCTTTGGATAATTTTTTTTTTACTTGAAATTCCTTTGAGAAAACAACAAAATCAAATTAATTAGTATGGAGTCGCTCTATTTAAAGTTCAAGTCAATCCCCAAAGACCGAAGGAGACAAGATAATCATTTTTACTCAAAATCCTTTGAAGGATATCCCTTCACAACTAGCTATTAAATCTCTGGCTCAAATAATTATTAGGGACATTCTAAAAGCTTCAAGAAAAGGAGAAAAGGACCAAGATGTCATTATGTATCCTCCGGTTCGAGAAGTTCGAAATCTTGGATTTATCGAGGTAGAGATAAGAAGGTAAAAGTAAAAAGACACGACAAAATGAGAGCCGAGAAATATCCTCCTATTTTCTTTAGCTTTTCGAGAAATGAGTATCAATGTGATGGACGAGTATATAATCGCTCCCTTAACCATAACAATTTAAAGATTCATTTAAATTCATGTACAAATTTTTAATCTCACAGTTTCTCGAATCGAAGAGTCACATCATCCATATGTACGGAATTGAAGGAGCAAAAAGTGAAGTTAGCCATAGGCCAGCGTATGTCTAAATATAAATAAGCCAATATAAGAATGGAAATGAATTCCAGTGGGCTAGAATAATTAGCCTAAATAACTTAATTTGATAGTGTCGCAATCCGGGAAAATTCTCCAATCAACCACAAGAAGTATGTAGCCTTAATTAACATACAGTAACCGAATACTAAAGATTTTGATAAAAAGAACCTCGAAAATAAAAAAATATATGCCCAAAGCAAAGCTAATGTGCCAAAAAATTACAAAGATTACCTCTTTCCTACCATTCAAACTCCGCTGACGAGAGATCCAACGAAAACTAGAAGATCTAAAAAAACCAACGATGACAAAAGCATAGACAAAAGACGTGTGCAAATGAAAGAAAATGATAAAAACAAATACGATCACATCTGCCAGAGAAATACAAAAAAGTAAGAAGATAATAGCTGTTCATTTAATATCTTAAATAACTAGTTAACCAAATCGTCTATCAAAGCCTTTCACCATGCCATTAGGCCTATTCATAATAGCAAGGAGCTAAGGTATTAATAGGAAGAAGCCCTTTAAAATGGTATTATTCGCTATAATCGGAAAAATTAAATTAGTTAGCATATTCGCAAAAGAAACATAAACCCGAACAAAAAATAAAGAAGCATTAATAATTATTGTACTCGCAAATTCGAAGCTAGGGACGTATAGAAAGAGAATTCTTGCAGACATCGAAATTGCCGTGGGGAAAGGCTTCAGTAAGCTTCAATGAATTACAAGAGTCATAGAAAAACGTTCCCTTGCAATTCGAAGAGAAAATAAATGTGTTCTAAACCTCATCCCTATCCAAAATCTTATTACAATTTAAAAAATAAAGGACACGGTGATTGTGCATGCAACCTCTCTCCCGTTCAGTATTACAATCCTGGCTCTAACATAACATCCACCTGGTCGGACCAGTGCGAAAGGGACTAGGATGCTGCTGCATTCTACCATTCCGAGGGATACATTCATTCTTCGGACAATCAGTGTGGAAACTTTCATGGCTAGTTATCTCACCCAATAAATAATCACCCACTTAATAGACGCCATTAAGAATCATACCCAACAACTCCACCAGAGTTTTACAACTGTAGATACAAGGTAGCTTCACCCATTAAGAAAGTCACCAGCATTCAGTATGAAGAATACGTCCCATACTCTGAACTGTATCTGCGTCCTCTTGCCTACCCAGAAGACAATTATTAGGATTCTACTTTTCATCCTTAAGATTCTAGACGAATAAAATCTCGTTATTAACCTGATGTTTACCCAACAACGAGATACAATAATATATACCGTAAAATTCCAAGGATACCATCATATCTCTATGGTTACTAACATCCAATTTTCTGGCATGGGTTGAATTAAAGCTTAGCGTACCCTTATCCTTAATCATTATCTGTCAACAGGTATAACAAAACGTTCAAAATGCCCTACACGATTTGATTTCTCAGTTCTATAAAAAGTTACTTTTCCTCAAAACTCAGAGAAGTAATTGTGTTTCTCTCAGATGTCAAAATGGAGATCTAGGCTTAATCTCTCTCTCACAGAAGCCAAGAATAATCAAATTTTCCACTATACTTTCCGGTGGTACAAAAGGCAGCAGCCTATTATAGCCCAAATCTATGATTGTAACTATCAATCATTGTGCATTACAGTGGGCCTAGGGCTATGCGTGCAAGATATAAAATGAGATATATAAGTAAAATGAAACTAGATATAAAATCCTTGTATAGTAAAACACATTAAAGCCTGACCATAACCTCTTTTGATGCATTGTTCAAGGCTAAACTAGAAATTAAGTCAGCAGTTAATTTTTTTGCTCGATGCTCTTTCGTACAGCTAAGCTATGTTTACAAACAACACTAATCTCCATTATAAAGCGTTTTGCTTTTCTTTGTTCTTCACTGTTTAATGGCTTCCATCTTTTTACCCTCAGTTAAGAGGCCTTCGGATACGGCTTTTGTTGGCTGGTCAGAACAAAGCTCATTTTTTCCTTTGATTTAATTCAACAAGCCGTGTTTTTTTGTGACAAAGTAATGTATATCCCACCTTTGAGATTAGAGGTATGTTCTGTTTTAGCCAAAGAGTTATCATGCAATAAATTATAATAATTAACTGCAATCTCAATTAAACAAACTTGAATCTGATCGCAATATATCACCAACTAAGATAGCTCATAATTCACGAATAAAAGTATTCGGCCTTTTTATTTATGATACGATGTATTCTAAAACATAATTTAGTTTTTCACTTTGATTTCAACTAATAAAGTTCCATATTTTGAATAGAACAGAATAACAATAGTTTTATTTATACAAATTTTGAACTGTAATTATGCGTTATAATTTGGGAAAAAGAAAGGAACTGATATATTCAAACTCGGTATACTTTTAAGCGGAATTAAACTACTGTATTTAAGTAATAACTAGTGATTAAATAACAATAATAGAAAATGCTAGGAATTATGATATATGCATGTGGATATATGCTTGAAGCGATATATATATATAAATATATATATATATATATATATATATATATATATATATATATATATATATATATATGTGTGTGTGTGTGTGTGTGTGTGTGTGTGTGTGTGTGTGGAAAACTCACAAAGTATCGCGTGAGTAAGCAATAAATGCAACAAAGCCCACAAGGAAAATTAATACGGGGATTCCAAGTACTTTCGAACTTTATTTCGAGTTCTTTATTAAGGAATAACAAAAGTATTCAAAATTGTAATATTTATAAGGATAATACAGATGAGAGGAAACGCCGACAA